>JAGVSQ010013011.1:0-11319 GCA_022683975.1 Rhyacophila evoluta
TTAAGCGCATTTTGCGAATTTGCCAAAAGTAGCCCGCAGGTTAAGTGTTAAATTATATGTTTCCTGAATCCTTTAATGCAGAAATGCAGGCGATCTGTTATGCTATTAAGCAACACCGTGCGTTCATTCAGTACGAATTGAAATACAATTTGGGACTCTTTTTTTGTTACTTTTTTATAAATGTTTACAAATGTTGTTTGATAATCGTTAAGTTTTGATAATGGTGTAGCAACTGCAATATTTACCTATGAATGATACTAAGTAGAAGGTAGCTATACTTTAACATATATAGTTATATTGTAATTTAAATATTTTAAATATTTACTCCAAAAGCGATGCATCTGTATTTAAATATAAATGGGTTACGAATATTTGGAATGTTTACGTAGCACGGCAAATATTTCAGTTCTTTCAGCAAACACCACTTTGTAAACGTCGTTTGAAAACAAACAGTGACTAAACGAGTATAGTGAGATTTAGGTTAAGCTGAAGGGGTCTCTCTTGCTGCTGCATCTCTCACATGCGGTAACTTATTTTTGTCATCGTAGACGCGTTTTTTTTCTTTTTGTTATCTCCAAAGCTGCTCTTTTATCCAACCTAATGCTTCAAAATTCAAACACACGATACGTTTATAAAAATGCAAAAGACATCACAAAAACGCACCTTTCTATACATATTTTCCCATCGTTAATTTCATTAATCCTCAAAATTAAATAATACCCTTTCAACAGCTGTACAATATACCATTTTTACGTTTACAAATTGTGCCATATACAAATATCAGAACAGAGGCACGATAAATTTTGTGGCGGCAAAACGATGGAAACAGAAACGCAACTCTTGCTCTTTCTTCTATTCATATCTATTTTGCATTTCTGTTACGCTCGCTTTGTCGCTGTCGCTCTGCTATCGTGACCGCGGCCCAAGTTGTAGGAAAATATAGTGGGGATTATTGGTGTGATTAGAAGATAAGAGTTACTCTAAAATTAACAATGCCAAATACTCGTACAATAGGCACCAGAATAGTCTTAATGTTGTTTATCTTAACTTCAAACCAGCTGGGTTCTGATATAATTAAAAAGCGGTAAATACGATGTATTTTACGTGTTGTATTTGGAGTAATGATATGTTGATATAATCTGTAAAAAAAACGCTTACGATTACTGAAGACACCTTGCGTTGCCTATATGTTCTTATTATAGAAAGAAAAGTTGAGAGGAATATAGAATAATTAAAAAAAAAACTATCTCGAAACTAGAAACAAGTTATAAGGCATTTTTAATATTCTACGGAATGAAGCAAGATGACTTATCTTGTGCAATTATATTTCCATTTTTATTGTTTTTGAAAAAAATCTTATGAATGCCCGTTCAAATTACAAAACTAGTTTGTTGATTTACGTACTATAATTAAGCCTCACTTTACTTGGATTGGTAGCAATTCTAATAAAAAGCGACGATTACGACATAAATCTTTAAAGTAATGTTACAATATTTAAGTGTTTAATCAACTTTACCGCTATTTTATCTGGATTGAGTGAACCAACAGGTAAAAAAAAAAACTATTCCGTTAGATTCCTCCGTCACTGAGGAAATAAATAAACAAAAGTGAATGTAGTTGAAGAAAATAGCGGACGTCTTTTAGCGAAGAAATTAGTATGGCAGATGTTTCCAAATCGATGATGTAAAAAATTCTATTGTTCTTAGACAATTGATAATCACTTGTTCGGAACTAAACTACATATTAGATATTTGCATTGTTTTTATTTCTTTTATGTTATCTAACAACGCTCGTTTCGATCAGCTAGTTCCTGATAAGTATTGTTGTTTTAGCTATACTAACATGGAAATGAATCACGATTCCTTATTAATTCTTAAATTCGTCTGAACGGTCTTGTCTATTTGTTTTCAAAGTGTTGTTTACTTAAGAATATGCTCTACTTTTCTATAAATGTATATCAGTTTCAGTCTTTACATTATAAAGATTAACGCAATCTACTTTCGGATTTAATACGGTGAAAATACAAAAAAAGTTGATGACACATTACACGAAAAATGTAGTTTAAAATCGAGCTTTTTTAGTAGTGTATTCTTAAATTTGCGTTAAAAAGAGTTGATGTTATATATATACAAAAGAATACCCCGTTTCGCGAATATTTCCAAGGTTATTATATAAATATCCGTGTATTATAAACACATCAGTCACTCGACTAGAGCGAACATATTGCTTTGGAAGTTTGTTTTTATTAAGCTTTTCTTTATACAATTTCAACGGAAAAAAGGAAAACAACTCCGTTAACGGTAGCTTCCGTCAGCTGTAGTCCTATGATGGAGAATAAAATGGCAGGGAACACAAAAATAAAGAAAATATACTGTATATACCTAATATGGAAACACGCATATGTTTATTAACAAAGAATGCCTCGCTACCAATTTTCTAAAGAGGTACTGAGTATACAACACAGGATTTTTTGTAATCTCGTTTAATATCAGACAAAAATAATTCCCAATAAAGATTATGTCTATGAAATATTAATATAGTAATTTAATATATAATGTTCAATATAATTAATGTCAACATAAAAAAGTTAACTTTTATTTGTTAATATTTTTTTTCAATAAATAATATTAATACCCTTATAAAAGTAGTTATTGTATTTCAGTGTTTCAATGTAATATACTCGTAATATGAATGCTATTTTTAATATATTTAGTTTCTATGTTGTATATTATGTGACTCCCTTGTAGCGTAGTCGGTGGCGTGCGCGCCTAGTGATTCAGGGAATGCGGGTTCGATTCCCCATCTGTCGGATTTTAAAAATCAGAAAATCCAGAACTGGATGCCCACTGCGTTGAGTAATTGTCTGACCAACAATTCTCGTGAAAAATAACCTGTCAAAACGTCTTCACATTGCGGAAATCCATATATTCCTCTTTCGAAGTGGATATCTTCACAATGTGTAGATCCTATGCTCCGTGTTGGGAGCGAGCATGGTATATAAAAAAAAATAGGACAGGGTTTTTCTTTATCATTCGATTAGTCGGTAAGCACTCGTGAATTGGTCATCACCGGAGGTTTCAGGTTCAGGTCCCCTAGCTGTATAAAAATCAATACGTTTTGAATTTGAAAAACAATTTGCCAAGATAGTTATTCATACTATGCGGATCCATATGCTCCACACGTCACGTAACACTAATCGTAAACGATTTATATTAGTGTAGTACTGTTATAAAGCCTCAACAGATAAGAAAATGAATCTTAAAAAATGGTTAATGTGCGGCATCATTAATCCACAGTATTGAAAAATAATCCAAATCAAATATTGATATCCTGATAGGCTGATCATTGTAGTGTTAATAAAGATGTTAATTATATCATGCACATGTTGGAGACCGCTTGTTTTCAATCACCAACCTAATCCTAAAGACCGCTAGAAAACGAAAAAAAGCAACGCGTTGTGACATTTAAATAATAAATTTGATTTGTGACTAATTGCGTAATTTTATAATATTAAATGTTTGACCACATAAGAATTGTTGTCAAATATAATAATATCTTTGTATCATACATATCTAGGTTAAAAATACAATATTGCGTTAATCCTAAAAGTCATCCATTAAATTAATGGCCTCTATGTTACTTTTCACATTCGTTAAAATGTCTGTTTTATGGTGATTTCGAAGCTCGAATTGAATTATTCAATACCTGATATTGATCGTTCACCACGCAGGCACTGCATATTGGGGATATGGCACAAATTTTCCCACTTCGTACACTTACACTTTTTCCAACCCCAAATGTGAAAATATTTATTTACTCAACCTACTATTATACTGTTATTAATAAGTAGATGCAAAACTGTGTTTTGGATATATTTTTAATGCCGGCGTCTAAGGTCGAATTCAAATATAAAAAAATAAGTGCGTCGGCGTTCATTCATGTACATTTTAATTTTCTACTTAATGCCATGCCCGCTCCGAAGGTGGAGCATACACGTATTTCCACACCGTAAAAACTTATTGTTTGCAATGAGAATTGATTGTCATTCAGTCACTCAACTCATTGGGCATCCAGTCTTTCATCTTCAAATTATTAAAAATTCGAAGAGTTTCGAATCCTCAACTTCCAGCATCGAAGCGTGCACATTTATCACTCGCCCAAACAGGGGAGTACTATATTCTACTATTTTTAATTATTAATATATTCATCAAATTACTCTAATGATATTTTCAAAGTATAATAATAATGGTGGGTCCATATATTATTACTGCATTATTGTCAATGAAATCTGTAATAGCTATTAACAAATTGTATCAAAAATGAATCCGCATAAACCAAGTTCAATGAAACTGTTCTTTAAAACAGGGGTTCTCAAAGTATGTGTCGCGAAATTTTTAGTAGAGCGAGCTAAAAAAGAGTGCAACGATTTTATTTATTCTTAGTTATGATTATTCACACTAAGGGCAGGGTGCCGTGGGACAATCTTAATGAAATAAAGGTGCCGCGACCCGAAGAATTTTAGGAAGCACTGCGTTGAACAAATTTTTTATTAAATAATCTCAAAATTTCGTGCACTACCTATTACGTACACCAAAACTATTGTGTAATATGTATCATTAATTTTCTGCAATCTCTCCATTTAAGTTAGCAGGTCCATAATTCAATAAGTTATGAGGCCACTATTTCTTAATCATTTCTCCACCTGTTATTTCTTTTAATTTATTAACAGTTTTAAGAGTGTGACTTTTATACCATCGAATGAGACTGAATTTCAACCCAGATTTGGTTTATTTCTAAATATGTCCCAACGCTTTTCGATATACAGGATATATCCCATCTATTCCATCATGTCCTGACCAATTAATGGGTCCATAAGCTAAGCGAGAAGCATCGAATTTTAAATATAAGTATTGTAACTTGGAAGTTATTTAACCAAGTGCGGGTGAAGAACTTCCATGAAAGTGGAGCATAATTAATCAGATATTAAAGTGGTAAAAGTAAATATGATCCAATAACGTAAAGCAGAGATAAAATAATCTTTAGTGAAAAAGTATAACTAGAATTATTTCGTTTATATAATGTATACTTAGGATTAATTACTTAATTGTTATTATTTTTCTTCAAATAATTGACCAACGAAATGAATGAATAGACGATGTTACTATTGAAGCGAGTGCTTTCACTCAATTCAATGGATAGCAGGTATATTGCTCGATTGAGTCACTGCTACAGAAATAGAGGTCGTGTGAACCAATGAAATTATGTAGGAGCAAACAAAACAATGACAAAACCACTCGCACGTGGAGTTGATGCATTTAGTAAACCATACGAACATTGCAATGTTTTATCAACCGCAAGGCACGACTCATTCGTTGCATGTGATTCATTTCTATTAATAAATATTGATGTGTTTTGTATTTTTAGTTTTTAATTCATTCGAGTTTAAAACTGGTTTAAACGATCAGGGCGTTGTAAGCTGATTCATTGTGTAATTAAGTCGAACAGTGCCGCGCCATGGGTAGGATGCACTCTAGTGCAAAAACTTATTTAACCGCCTATTTACTATAAAGGTATCTTATATTTTTGTACTTTACTAGTTTTGATAATGCAAATGTCATTGCACGTAGAAAATGCAGGAGAATGGATTTATTTTTTCTTATAAAACAGGCGCCTTTGTGCGATGTACAATTTGCAAACTAGCACAGCGTGGCCCTTGAGTCGACAATTAAATGACATCTGACATCATCTATTAATTGGTTCTGAAAAGAATGAAGAAGAGACGAAATGCGATGCATATTCTTTCTCTAGTAAAAAACAAATTGATACAAGAGAAACAGCGCTGGGATATTATATACTGAATTTTGTTTTTATAGTATTTTATTTGGAAAATTAAAGGTGGTAGAATTGACTGAATCGGTAAAAAGGTTTATCTCCCATCATGATGAGACAAAGAGCGGTGCAGAAATAAGCTGACTGATGTTATTAAAGTTCACTTTATGAAATTCATGGAGCCATATACTATTCAAAATTATACATTATAAAGTATATTATACATTTGATTATGGTACCTAAGTTTCTACTCGGTGTGTATTGAATAGTTATTTATTTATAAAATATTCCAACGGGTTCACTGTCAGTCAGTTGCTCGTTGACAGACCCTCTGCTTTGATTTTGACCTCAAACAAGGGCAGACCACTATGTCATAATGTATAATATTTAAAATATGATTTAAAAAAATAATATATCTTATTTTAGCACCATTGCCTTGACAATAATAAATAAATAAATACTGACGCATAAAAGCTAACTTTATATATTATGTTAGTTAAATAACATGACTTTAAAATCAAAAAGTAAATTTTTATTGTGATCCGAATAAGTAAAAATATTCTCAAAGCTTTCTTTTTGTTCTATCTACTAGTGTCTCAGTGTCGGTGTAATCTAGATTTTTCAAAGCCACTTCTTTCAATTTGTGGACTCCCAAGACATTTGAATCGAGATGGACACCTGTTCACGTTGTCCAAGGTTTACCCGGGTATTTTAACTAGCTGCCATGAACTTTATAAAATGTTCTTGAAATCAAATAATTATTAAAAATACATGTAGACATATTTCAGCCTTGCCATTTTAAATCGTACTTTATTATTATTATAATTATCTATTAATCGAATAAATAGATGTTACAGATTGTCCTCGTACGTAAAATAATACTCGTTATCATGTGCGATTTTTGAAAATAGTTTTTAAGTTAAATATCAAAAGCTGGATTTGTATAATCACACGTGACACATCGTATAGTACCAAAACAGCCATTCTTTTATTTTTTAATAAATTGTTATCATTTCTTTCAATATAAATCTATCAATGATATATAGAAATCATTACAATCTTATCATATATTTTAGACTATAAAAAGATTTGTAAACATCACGGAAAAAAAGTTGACTTCAGCATTGAAAAAATTACTTATGCTCTTCCTATAATTATTATCTTTTGCAAAGAAACGAAAGATTATTCTTACTGTTGTTCACAGAAACCGTCATATGCGCTCAAATTTCCTCTCAAGTGCTCATTTGATTCGCAAATAGGAGTGGCCACGTGTGGTAATGTTTTACACATTAATACCAATTTGGAATAATTTTTCTGTTTATTTTGTTCATTGTTTGAAAATAGAAAAGCATTCAATACAAATCGGCATATTCAATCCGATTGATTTTATAATATTAGTTGAATTGATAGCATTGGAAGATTTTGGTGATTAAAACGTGCGTACAAATAAAAATACTTGCTAAAGAAAGGGTTAATTATCTGTCGACCGCTGGTTTGTTGGGCTCTTCTGGACCGGGTTGTCTATAACGCCACTCGTAATTGTTATGTGGAAATCCTGGGTAAAAACAAAACGCAGGGTATTAAGTTAGCAACCCCTGTGGGAATCCTCGGCGCAAGTTCACCTTTAAAACAGGAAATGCAAAGGTAATAAGATTTTATTCTGTAACAATTCTGTGATCGGTTAGCGTTAGTTTGGCATTTACTTTACAAAGCGTATTTAGCACGACAGGTTTGTATTAGTATTTTGTGATTTATTTATTATGTATGAAATATTTTTTTTTTTAGTTGAAATAAAGCGATATACCTAGTATTGATTCATTTAAGCAACATTCATGAGCGACTTTTGTCGTTTATTTACCAGTGTTATGAGTTTCCAAATTCACTTTCAATCTACGTCCATCTCCAATAATGGAATAATGCATAATTTTTTGATCGGAAAAAGATCCCATGAAAATGTCATTTTGGTTTACATTCAAATTTACATGTTTTTTACTCGTATTTTATTCGAATGTAAAATTCAACTCATTCGCTTTGCTCGTGCTTACATCGGCTTGTACATTTAATATATGTTTTAACCTTAGAATTATCTGATGCATGTCAAAGGTAGAACCTCCCAAGACTTTGGCTGAAGTGAAATAAATTAATCCTGGATCCAGCCGTTTAAGCAATTGGCTATAAACCAATCATCACAAAACATAATCTGCTTTTAAGTACATCCATTCTCCGGAAATAAATTCATATGTTCCGTCTATAAGCGGAAATGGTGAGCAAGCTTTAATTATATACAAATTTCACCTAGTCACGAGCCTGGCTTTTAAATACGTGTATATAGACGATAATACAAATACTATAATTAGAGGTTCTACGTTGTACGGTGTGCGTGCGGAAAAAACATAATTTTTTCTACAATAAAAATATAGTACACGGCTTAACGTTTAGTATACGGTTTTTTGTTGATAGTGATGATGTTAGCAATCTCAACTTCGGAAGCTTTTTTATTTGTTTCTGTTGTTACAAAGCAATTAACATTATATTTATGCGTTACATGTCAGTCAATCTCTGCGTATGGTAACTAACATGCACCCAAACTTTACTTCGAAATTAATCAAATCGTGTTGTAATTAAAAACATGACTGTCAAAATATCAACGCAATCAAAATGAGCGTTTATGCAAAGGATATCATTTTACAGCTCATCCTCACCCCTCGACGGATAAGCCGGATAGATTTTAATTCAAAACGAATTTTAATACAGACTAATGTTCCAGCTGGCATTTATTATTACTGGTGCCACAATGGGATGACATTTAATTTTTGAATCAAATAAACTACACGCAGAGGCGCCGCGTCGTGCTCTCTCACAATCTAAATGAAATCGTGAAAGTTTAATGCTGCAATGTTTTGCTCTCCATGTTGACCGACCTTTAGATTTTCAAATGGTTTTAAGTTTATATTAAATTTGCACTTTATCAAGCAATGGTTTATGTGTTAGACGACTGTACTGAAGGAAAACTAATCTCTAAAACTTACCTGTGATTATAATATAATATATAAATGATTTATCAACCTACAGTTTATCACCTCTTACAATTATTCCTTATTGAAATTATTTATAGAACCTCTAAAGACCAATTAAAATGTGAATACTACAAACCTGTTTTCTAGAATATCCTTTACAACTATATAATGTGATTGATCACATTTATGTGCTCATTGATGAATATTTGTGGAAGAAAATTATTATTTATCTTGAAATTTAAATGTTTTTGTATTATTTTAGACATCAGTAAATGTTAAAGTCATAGCATTTATAATCGATATCCCGATAAAATTACCCACCACACATAAAGAATGCAGATAAAAAAATATAACACAATGAAAAAATACCATTGACAAGTATCATGATAATCGTATTGTTATCGTTGCAAGCTTTAACCACAAGTGATAATTGGCTATAGGTCGTCCATGAAAATCTAATAAAAACTTACAAGTGGGAAGAGACAACAATAAATTTGTAGTAGAAAAAGTATTTTTACTTAGTAACAGGTTGTGCATGAATTTTTGAATACGTATTCTGTTAATCCAGTGAATATATAGTATACTGTGGATATATGTGGATACTTTACAAATGTTAATCATATTCCTTCTAAATTGTACAAACTGGTCATCATATGGTCATTATCAGGATGTCGCTATTTTTAGATGTATTATTAAATTGTCATACAAATTAGCCTCAAATCAAAAAATAATTTTCCATCGCAGAGTGTAGTATTTTTGCCTTCCGAGGCTTCTTTTCTAGCAGCTCATACATTTTTTTACCCTCCAATAATTAGTGTCTCCGGGTCGTACCTGCATCAGACTTGGTCGGGTACAGTCCCCGTTTGTCGTTACCTTAATTAAGTTATTCAATTGAGCAAAGTTTCAGCAAAGGCCTCTGCTGTGTGAGTACTTGGTTATTCAATGGGGTGCATATTATATTTAATTTTCAATTATATATTGCCATTAGGGTTTCATCTATTCTACAATATTTGTTGTTTAATAATATTAATTTTACTGACAATATTCAAAAGGTATTTGCTTTGTTTTTAGTCTTTGTCTAGTACACGGCGACTGCCCTTTAATTTCGTGGAATAAATCACTCCAGAAAGTTTTCTATCATGCCGGAATCTTTTTGTAGAATCTAGTGCGCGCTTAAGATCTTAAGATTAAACTTAAGATCTTGGGAAGTTGCTCCTGGGCACGTGTGTGAATACATACGAATAAGTAAGGGCGCGACACGTGTAGATGTGGAGACATAGGAAAGGTGAAAGCAATCCTCTCAAGGCGTCCATTTCACATGTCTTCAGTTCAAGCGCTTCTGCTTGACTTGATATTTTAACTTGACATGTTACTTGGTTTATTTCCTTATCCCCAAGTTCCTTACGAGTTTTCATCATGTGATACGAGCGGCTACCGTGAATCGGCACCGGCAGAATAGAATTCATGCCTCAGACAAGTGATATTGTTTTTTTGGTGTTCTTCACGGCTTCCATTTAAAATATGTTTTTTTTATTTGTTTGTTGTAACATTGCATGATTATCGCCAACATCCCTGATATATATATATATATATATATATAATAGATTGTTAAACAGGGACAGGAGTAATAATCTGGAATTCATTACTATAAATATCCACATTGAATAACTTCGGAATATGAATATGAAGTTGAACTTGAACGACAAGTATAGCAGAATGTTGTTTAAAATTTGTATATGTATTTTATTCGCTTTGTCCCACTGAAAGAGAATTGTACAGCGTCACTGTTATTAATTAAATCGGGTGAACCTCTAATGCAATTGACCCAGAAGCCGGTGGAGTACACCCCCCACCTCGTGCAGAAGAGAAAAAAAAACATTGTCCTCTCGGAGAGATGGTATATTTCACCTTCACGATTAAAAGGTTAATGGAGCTCAGAGGAGTTTTATGGCTACTTCGTTATTATCTTGAACGTTTATCGTGCGATTTATCGTCTTTCTTTTATTGAACGATTATTGTATAATAACGTCGAATTACTTTTCAAATGATAAAAAGAAGTGGTTAAATATTATGTTATATTACAACCTGTTAGTATATTACAAATCAACTTCAATACTTCAGTTTATAACGTATGCTGTCCGTCATTCCTATAAATATCTATCGATTCTAACGTAAAAAGTTTCCCTATAATTTTAAGGCACTGTATTGTAGTTATAAAATCCTTGGAGCTTTGAGAATTACATTCTTGAGAAAATTGTGTATTACATAGGAAACTTCAAAGTTGATTTATTAATATTTTATGAAGTTGATTATTTATTAAATATTGGAGATTCCCCGTAGGAAGATATTTTAAAGTATAAACTTATTGTACTAATCGATTTGGATGGTAATGAATTTATAATCTTCAGCTAAATATATGTCTCCCCGGTAGGGTTGTTGGTAGCGTGCGCGCCTAACGATCCGGGGAATGCGG
>JAGVSQ010013012.1:0-11318 GCA_022683975.1 Rhyacophila evoluta
ACGTCTGACACAAACATACACACATAAACTAGATTTTATATATTAAGAAGATAATCGTGTATCGCATGGGTTGGCAACCTTTTGTTGTAAGAGGGCGAAATATTTTGTTAGGATTATTGTTGGTCGCCCTTGAGCCATGTTATTACAGTATAAAAGGCCTATTACACTACACAATATTAAGTGCTCTCACTGCAGAGTGGGCTTGGTTTCTTGTATGTGATCTCAGTGCCTAAGGCTTATTACACCGCACTTAGTAAAGGTAAGGGTGCCTTAAAATTGTGTAGTGTAATAGGCCTTTAAGCTATACACAAACATTTATGTCATTACGATACGAGCCGCATAAATTGACTAATTTATAACCTTTTCGGAAGTGTCTAGACGGCGGCGCGAGATTATCTTTCATTTGTATGGTATTTTTTTATGAAAAAAACATATTTATATGTTAATGATAAATGGTGTCTGCTAGTTACTAGGCTACTAGCCCAAGTGCGAACAAGGCGTAAGAGACATTGGAATTACGTAGCCTTTAATTTAAAAATCATATGGTAACCATTTGTAGTAAGGCACTTCAAACCCTGGGTTTCGTTTTGCGTACGTCCAGGATCTTTTCAGATGTTACAATACTCAAAAGTTCGTATAATTCATTAGTTCTAAGCAGGTCAGAGGGTGGATCGGTTGTTTGGGCTGCTTTTATTTTGGACATGTTTTCTTATTGTGGCTTAAAACCAAGGAAGAATATCTATTTGGCGACATATTTTTTTCAACTTATGCGTGGTCTAATTGATAACTACATGCGACATTAAGAAAATTAACTGTTCTATTTTATTCTTAAATGCAGGACTATCCTTCCAGCAGTCATGCCAATGCGGAACATACATCTTCCACATATGTGAGAATGAGTTAAGATGGATGCCATTGTATACATTATTGGAATAGGATCTGTCTAATTACTTGGTCCACTTTCTCAATTCTTTTGGAATTTTTTATGTTCTCTCTATTTTTTTCTTTTATTTTTACAATACCACCGTTGTTTTTATGTGTTCTCTTTTTAAATGTTTTGAAATACTTATATCTTTTTTTTTGTTATTATCATATTCGTGTAAATGTATTGAACTGATAATTTGTAATATTACAAGATGTCGAAAATAAATAAATAAAAATGTGTATTTTCAAAAAAATCCGGAGAGACTTACAATATGTAAAACTTTTAAAAATATGTCGGAAATATTGTATGAAGTTCCATGATTGGCAATATCTCATGATGGATATAGAATAAGAATAGCACAAGAAGAAGATGAATAATGTACATTACACGCGCAAGTGATGGTACATAAAATAGTATTAATGGTTTGACTTGCGAATTTCCCAACTAGCTTCATTGCCGAGTAATTCGTCACCGTATGTTTACCTGGTACTGGTTATCTCAGGCTTATTATCTAAGGCTAAGGATATATTACTATCAAAAAGCAAATAGTTTCCAACCACATCCAAACCTCTCATTTATCTGTTGCAGCATTTTTTTTACACATTTCACATGCCAAGAGGAAAATTATTATCATTACAATTTTAATATCAGCACATGACAGCGGCTTTATACAATATTATCAGATACAAAACTAATATTCTGAAATTTTTTGACTTTTAAAAAACATCAATTTACTTGTTTTAATCAATGAGCAACAACCAGAGCATGGGTGGCCAAAGTTTTAACCACTATGGGCGACCTGTTTTCGAAATTATTGGCGGCGATCTACTAACACTAAAAGTAGTAGTTTATTGTAATATTGTCAATTTTAGATAGTAATATAATACGCTTGTGTAAATAAGTGATGAGATTTTAAGAAAATACCTATTCTTAATTCTTATGTGTCACTTGTAAATATACCGTCCGGTCTTAGTCTTATGTGGGTAATTTCATATTTGTTTTACAAATAAGTTCTACAACAAATGACAGTATTTAATAATATCGTCGCCAGTATTTTTTTTATGTTGGATCACTTTATAAACTAAAGTTTGTGTTTTTACAATCTCTCGTATCATTATCACATGTTTGTATTCACATACATATTTATAAAATGTGTACGAATTATTTGTTAGCATAAATATGTGACAATGAAACGAGAGATAGCAAAAAAAAAAAACTTTACAAAGTGACTTAAATCAAAAAATCAAGTGCAATCCTGCAATATTAGCGACGAATGTAGAATTCGAAGCCTCGTTCCGAATTTGAGGGTTGTAGTGGAAAAACTAGTTCACCGACAACATGTGTTAAAATATTTTGATTGAATTAATAATAAGACCTTTTAGAATATATTTCTACCACTTTAGTTGAGACATTCACTCTTCAATGGTAGTGAAACATAAAAATAAATACCACGTTTCAATATTGAAAAATTAGACAACTGGAAACTTCAACTTTGACTATCTTCGTATCACACTTTTGTGGCTTCTCCAGTTTTTCTTCTTTTTACAAAAATATGATCTTCTTAACTAAATGACTTCAAAGCTTAAGATCTTATCAAATTAATTTTGAATAGACGAGGGTTTCCATGAAATATACGCCGCATAACGTCGAAACCGCGTAAAAAGAGACCTAATAGTTAGAGTATTTATTTGCTCATGCGTTAGTGTACCGTTTCTCGGGAGAGACGTGTTCGTAATTGCCACGGCCAGCCAGGAGCAGCGATATCGCGCTCCGTTGAACACGCAGTGCTGGCGCATGATGCGACATACTTCGGACTCAGTTTCATTCATTGTCTTCGTAAGTTCTGTGAAATTTAATAAGATACGGAGTCATGGTCAGAGACACAATAGGGTGCCCATGGCAGCATCTACCTGCATACCGAGTAATAAGCAATGAAAATCGTCGTAGACGTAGCGGACTAAGACTCATAAGACATGAACATTTATGGACCTATCGAGCAGTAAAATAATTGTGCCGAACTCGTGAAATAACAGTCATATCTCAAAGAGTGCATAATAATTTGCTATACATGATTATTAACCTCTTCAATGCCAGCCAAATGTTACAAGGTGGACACCTGTAGGCCAGCTATTTTTTAATGAGAAAAGCCACTTTAAAAGAATTAAATAAAATTAGAATCATACAAATTTGTGAAAAATTACCAAATTTATATGTTTTCCAAGTTTCACATCAGCATTTTCACACTATACTGTTAAATATTGTTTTGAAAATACATACGTTTGGGCTGTTACAACTTCAGTACTTTAGAAACTTTTCCGGAGATAACCATTATATTCTATTATGTGAAACAGGTTCTTTTCGTTTCCCCGGTTAGCGTAGTTGGTAGCGCGAGCGCCTAGCGATCCAGGGAATGCGGGTTCGATTCCCCATCTGGTCGGATTTTTAAAAATCTGAAAATACAGGACTGGATACCCATTGGGTTGAAGAATTGTCTGACAAACGATTCTCGTGAAAAATAATCTGTCAAGACGTCATCGCATTGCGGAGATCCATATATACCACTTTCGGAGTGGATTTCTTCACAGTGTGTTGATCCATACGCTCCACTTTGGGAGCAAACATGGTATAAAAAAAAATATGATACAGTTTTCTAAAAATGGTACATTTCGAAACAAGGTTCCACACACGATTGCCACATTACATTGTTTACATATGTACATCGATTCTCGTCGTGTTTTTTACATTTACAAACTATAAGTCTTTTAGTGGATATGAGTTATTGCACAGAGAAAAAATAAAAATATATAATATTGTTTATAATAAGACTTATATAACCAGAACAAAAACGAAAGTGTATAATTTGAAATTAACATACCCGTCATTTTATCAATGCATGTAATCATAAAAATATGCGAATAAAAAACAAAACTGCTCCGAATCACAGATATTCCTCATCAAAAGTAATAAATGATACAATATTCTCGCTCGAAACAATTCATTGGGGAAGTCCCGACATGTGTCGCCTGACAGATTGGCGAGTTAACTTGTCCGTGGCCTGACGGGACATACAAAGTTTGGCGAGATAACTCATCCGTGGCACGCATAGCGTTAACGTCTTAATTTGCGTTGTTTTCACACAGAGCAACAAGCAATACAATCATCGTAAACGAAGCAGACCATAAGACACCAACATACGCAACTTTAGAGCAGCGTTTCACAGTATTGCAGAACCCATACAATAATACATATTCGTATCTCAGAGAAGCTCTGCATAAAAATATAATACGTCATAAAAAATATTTGTGTATGTCTTATGATCTAAACGTGAATAAGGATATTGTAAAATATTGTTTTATGATAGGTAAGTTGAACACGTTCACAAATGATTAAAACAAATAGTGTTGTGAATCTAATGAATTTAGACTTCTATTAACCAACAAGCCGGTGCAAAAATGAAAACTATAATCGACTAGAGATAAAATAGGCCAACCGCGATACAATTGGTGTATTGAGCATACAGCTGTCATTTCTGTATGACCTCGATAAATAAACCGTCTGCAGTAGAATTTATCAAAATAAATTGCTTTTGAATACCAAAAATTAAATTTTTTATTTAAGTTTAATAAAATATCAATTTAAGTTTTAACTCTGTTGTTACAATTTTTATGAATGTATGAAAGGTGTAAGAGTTTTTTTTCATTCTATTAACAACTATCGAAATAAAATGTAATTAGAAGAAAGGATCCGTAGCTGTGGAAACATATTGACCTTATAATTTGTAAATTCTGAATTATTTAAAATCAATTTCCATCAAGCACCATCAGTCGAAAATATTAATTATAATTTGTATTGTATTCAAGCGTTGACCTTATTTGTAAACGAGAAGACCTTTGACCCAATAAGACCCTGGAAACTATTCAAATTCAAATATTTTTCAACTTTAAATTCGATGCTAAAACTCTTTCATTAACGAGTGTAGCACAAGAAATTCCACCATAGAGTTAGAACATATCTTGTAAATATCCACATGATAATATTTGTAATCTGTAGAAATATTATTAAATACACAATAATTATAATTATATATAAAACTGTTACTCTGTGACTCAAAACAACCTAAAACAAAAATAAGAAGAGTATACAATAAAAATATATAAAAAATAATAGTAAATAAAAGAGAAGTGCTCAAGAGAATTTCGCTAGACAATGCAGCCATTGCCGTACGTATTGGTAACATTTCTATCAAATTAGATCCACACTTGTACATTTTTCCATAGTATAATAAGTATAATTTTTAACTATATCATTAAATTTCGTCTGGTAGGTCCCACATCGGTATATATCATATATGTCAGTAATATGTTGTTACCCCTACGCCAAAACTGTGTGACCCCAAATAAGCAGATGACTATGTGTATACGTGGAAAACTCCCTCGAGGCTATGCAGGCAATAATCGATAGGCCACACACGAATTCGTCTCACATTGGTTTAATATAATAACCAATGCGAGAAAGACGAATATCATGTGCAACCATGCCTGCCCAGATACTCATTATCGCCTGACCAGCGATAGAGCATCGAGAATGTGGATTGTTTTGAGTACCAGGAATGCACATTACGGGAGATGACACTCCGCAGTGAATTCGCTATTTGAATAGAAATATGAGCAGATGCAGACATGACCTTGAGGGCGAAGAATACTGGCGGGTGACAGGGATTCTTGGAGTCCATATCGTTCAGTTAGGGAGCGAATATGGAAGAAGAAGATAATATTGAATCATTCAATGTGTATTCAAGAGCGGAACTCTAATAAGTTTAAAGATTGTCTGACAATCGTTTTATAGAGTGAAGGCGTTACCATTATAACCATTACCCCTTCAAAATGGCCAATGGAGGTCTGGTCACTTTTTAGTTGCCCATCAAATTGAATATTCTTATATATTTGTTCTGAACAACTTAATTTGCCGTATTCGTATTAGAATAGTTCTTACAAAGGATCGAGTAAAAATATAAATGTAATAATGTATTGTATTATTTATAGCGTTGCATTAATCAGTGTGCACGACCAAGGGTACGATAGATGTCGCGGCGACAGAGCGACGGCGGAAAAACGACGGCGACAGAGATGCTAAATACCTATAAATAGGTGTGTAATCAAGTTGTTGTGACGACAACGTGATGTCGCGCTGGCGAACTTGCTAATTAGCTCACTTAATTATTTATAGCTCTTTTGGATCTCTGTCGCGGTCGCTTTGCCGCCGTCGCTCTGCTATCGTAGCGCCGACCTAAGCCGTTTATTAAATCTACAAGATTTTTTTGTTTAATGAAAACTCAATTCAATGAATTGAACACGTTTATGAAATTGGATTGTTTGTCCATACAATAATGTCCTTTTGAGTAAAAAATGCTATAAATTTGTAATGAAACATAGCATTTATTAAAATAAATATGTTTAAATGTAGATATTCATGTACTGTGATGAGTGTAATATTTTAAATTCCTTTGTAAATCTTGCGTTTTCTTTTGTCTTTGAAAAGAATTCAATTGTATTATACAAAACGTCGATTGAATCAACAATACAAGAAAGAAACGTCTGTGATGCTCAAAACAATGTTCGTTTATAAAACCGAGGATACAGAAGCCGTATTTGTTTCAATTTATTATTGCCATAACAAATGCTTGGTTGGAAAACATTCTTAATATCAATTAACGACTAACGATCAGAGCATCTGGATGGTAATTTTGAGATAACCATGACGACATAAGACATCAGACTCTATTATGGGGTCAATATTTTTTACGACTTTGATTGTAGGATACATACAATAGTTGAAGTCTTTGAATAATATCGTATGATAGAATTTAAATTCAACAAATCCTCATGAAATGCTTGTCTTTATTAGGAAAATATCCACTCCTTGCGTGAATCACTCTCTGTCTGCTGTATGATGCGGTACCGACAGAATTAGCTGACAGCTTTTAATAGCTTTGACTATTACTGGTCATACTGTGATCTCTTTTCCTCCCGAGTAGTAAGTATCTCAGCAATTTCTTGGATAACGAACTCATACCACTTAGAAGGAAAGAACTTTACTCAATAGCGGTGAAAGCTTCATTATTTTTTGACAAATCCGATCCGTGGCGTATTCTTTGTCGCCAACCAATAACTTTTTAAGAAGTCTTAAGAATTGGATTACCTCAATCCAGCTTGAAGAAGCAAGCAGGGTTGAGGAAATCCCGATAAATAGGTAACAAGTCGTTTTAAAATATACAGTCCATCACGGTGAACGATCTTTGACACGAAAAAGGGTTACTTGGGTCATCATCTTATCTTCTAGTTCTGGAAAAATTGCGTTGTCATGCCACACGCACAAAAAACACAGTAAAGCCAGAGCTACGCTATCAGTGCGTTGGCAGCAAAAATGCATAATAGCTATAAATAGGTGGGTGAGCAAGTGAGCAAGATGCTGTGACAACGTGTTGTCGTGCTCACGGACTTTCTCACTTGCTCATTAATTAATTTATAGATTTTTGTATCTCTGTCGTCGATACTCTGCTGCCGTCGCATCTATCCTAGCTTCGCCCTAACGCAATTATTCCACCGTTGAGGAACGATTTTCCGCGAAGTAAATCAGCGAATCTCAGCCGGGGTCTATATGGTCTCCGGGGGTTACATAGGACATCAGGAGAGGCACAAACCAAAAATTGTTTTGGGGGGGGGGGGCATACCAAACTCTTGGGGTGGCACAGACAATATACATTACGTAACCGGCTAGAAATTACGAATAAAAAATTCTGGACAAATGTACGAAAGTAGACATCTCATGTTAGGGCGAGACTTAAAAAACAGTGCAACAGATTTTTTTAACTCACAAGGAGGCCACAGCCAAAAAAGGCTGAGAGCCGCTGAAGTGAATGATTACGTATCGATTCAAATTGGTAAATTAAGAGAACTTTACAAGTTTATTGTAATTTTTGCGAAGCAAAATCACATGAAAATTAATAATTAATAAAGACAATAATGTAATCAGACCGGCGTAGATGCCCACTGATTGTTTACACTGTATTATCAATTTATTTAAAATTCGTTATTATAAATATAATAATTATAATTGCTTACATGATGCCTAGAAAACTGCCATACACTTTTTACAATACGGTCTTTTATAACTACATATCTTATTATGTTTAAATATTGATTTTATCTGTGTGTCAAGAATTTCATAAACCTACGCCATAAAAAAACATCATTTTTATTACAAATAAAATAGATAATACCTGCACTTTTTGATATTTTATTTAATTAAAACTATATTGAAAAAAGAAGAATAGTCTAGGTCTTAAATTCTTTGCTTTAAATAGGCTAATCAATTTCAATTCTGCATCAATATAATATGTAGTCAGGATTTCACGTTTCGGCACCGATGAAGCAATCAATTTTGATTTAACCTGTGATTTTAATTGTTCGAAAAAATGGTCCATTGAATTTGAAAGGTGTAAACATGTAACGTAATATTTTCAAACCAACAATATCGTTTAAATCTATAAACTACGTGACAAGTGACCAAAAAAATATTATTTTATATCAATTATGGTGATTATATTGTTGCAGAACGATTTCTTCGCTTTTATTTATAATAATATTATACTTAAACATAAAGGCATACATATTTATTTAACCCTTTCCACGAAGAATGGTGGCGAAATTTGACCTTAAATATTCGTAGCACATTTTTTAATATTTGTACAATGGTTGAAACGAGTATGGTCCTACAAAAAAGTACCAGGGTGGTGTATAGTTCTCGATAATCCTTCTTTTAGTCATAGTAAAAAAAATCTTGATATTGATAGTTTGCATGTTAAGAAAAATGTTTATAATATTGCGTGTTTTACTAACTATTTTGTGACGGAACAATTTTGTGGTGAAATCTCATCTAGCGCGATTTTTGATCTTGAATATGTTTTGTAAACCTTCTTATTTTTTTTTGAAATATTGAATTGGATAGGTTTTCTGTATAAATTAATAAATAAACTACATATTTTCTTTATATTCTCGTAATAAAAAATAGAACATAAATCAAGGTCTCAAAATAGTGAAACTATGGAATTTCATTAAAAAATTAAACGGATTCCAAGCCTAGTTCCATATTTATTAAATAAAGTGATACGAACCATTCACGCGCATAGAATTTGAATGAATAAGTAGAGAGAACATTCATTTCCCAGGGTTTCCCAACCGCCGGTCCGCGAGAGATTTTTCGTCTGTGCCGGTCTGTGAATAGTTCTTTTTTTGACATTCTGCACCAATATGGTTATCGATATTAAAGAGTAAATGTGTGAAGGGATGAAGAAATTGAGATATTTACGATTAAATGAGATGAATTAACTGACGTGAGTAACCATAAAATTTACTTTGCTCTACTTTTCTTGTTGAAATATATATATTGAAAGTGAAGACTTCAGAAAGGAACTCACTAGTTTAAAGATATTTGGCGCTCTTAGTGGGTATGTACAAGCACAAAGCTTCGCCTGGAAAAGTGCGTCGGAGTAGATACAGTGCTGCAAGCATGACTGGATATCTCTCAGGTGTAGTTGTAAAAAGAAAGGATGTCTCTGTGCTTAGTAAATGTCGTAATAAAAATCATAAATGAAAGTTGTAATCCGGGTGGTTCACAACATTGTGCAAGAGTATGCGCTCAAAACGCCAACATCTATCTCCTTAACTACCCAAAAGTGCGGTGGCTATCCAGAGAAGAAGTAAAACAATTGCCGAGAGTGAGAAACCTGGCCCTATTATAGCCTTTGTCGAATGAAGAATGGATGGCTAAGCTTACATATATTGCGGAAATAATATATCCGCAGTATGTGTGAAATATTATTTAGTCGTCTTCATGAATTCAATATGTCTCTCCATATATTTTGAACAGATATTTTTTAATTAAAAAACAAGATCGATGTATTTTAAAAAGTTGGTTCTTTGTGATAATCGTATTCAAGAAGAAAACACAAATGTTTCCACCTTTATTTTATTAGCTTCTGACGTAAATCGGAAAATATTATAATTTTAAACATAATTAGCCAACATTTGAGGGCATTAACGAAAAAATTAAGTCATTTCTACCCATAAAATGAGGATCTTCGTAAATGCAATCTATGAGTTAATAATCTTTTCACGAAAGCTGTCACTTCATGCGCTCATAGTGCCTGAGAAAATGAAAATTCCTAATGTCACACTGGTGTTCATTTTTAAATTAAAAAAACAGTATCAGTTTTTGATATCGATGGGAGAAGAATATAGACCCTGAACTTGCAATGACATTAAATTATTATCCCCACTGCGGACTATCTATTCATCTGAGAAGACTGTGCGGCCATGTCAATGGTAAAAATGAAGCTGCGTAACCAAATTGATGTCAATGTAGCGCTTTATCTTCCCGAAACATCAATGAAACCACGGTTATCAACTATGCTAGCAAACATGCAATAGCAGATTCAGCAATGATTTTTGAAATTTAATATTTTTTTTCTAAAATACAAAAATCTATCTATTGAAAATGAATTTACAAATCGGTTTCTGATTATTTCAATGAACAACAATTTTTTCATGATATTTTTTGTTTTTTTTTGTATTCGCAATAAGAAATGCTGTTATTTGTTTATTATGTAGAACTAGCGAAGAGATTGGATACTACACAAATAATAGTTTTTATTTTTGCGTTTACCGTTTACCAGTCTACATATTATTTGTCCTATTTTCAACGGTTAAAAAGGTTGGGAAACGCAGAACTACACAGCAATAATTATGTTGTAGTGTTTTACTTGAATATTTTATAATCAGTTGTTTTTTATAAATTAATATGACTACTTGTAAGGCATTCATCGGTACAATAACTACTAGTGTTTCGTCTAAAATTTAAGATTAAGTGGTAGATATCTTGCTTTGGGGTTATTTTATGACGTTAGCGTTTAAGGGGTTAGTAAAAATTTCAAGCGAATCGCATTGCTCAGTATTTTATATGAACTAATATTGTACATCATTACAGTTTTGGCATCAATTAAGTGCTCTCATCTGTAATCAACGAATTTTGTTCAAATTGTGAGTTCAACGGGATGCAGGGTCATACACACCAAGGATGTCACTAGTAAATTTTCATTGATATTAAATACAATTGAGATTTTTTAAATCTCTACGAGTCAACGATCTTAGCAAGAAAATTTTTCCCTGTGGTTTGAGTATTTTACATGAGATTATACTTTTATTAAAATAGTTAACAGTATTCATAACATAAACCCACGACATTTTAGTGAATTTTTGTTATTTTACCACAGTAAAATCAAACATTGCGGAGATCCATATACTCCTCTTTCGGAGTGGATATCTTCACAATGTGT
>JAGVSQ010013013.1:0-11317 GCA_022683975.1 Rhyacophila evoluta
ACAAGTTATTATTATTATAAACTGATAAAAACTACCAAAAATTTATTTAAAAAAACTGTTTAAAATCTTGACAACTTTAAAGTGAAAAATTAAATGAAATAAATCACAAAGGATATTTTAACAATTATATGAATTATAAAACGTGCTAGTCACCAAAATGTAGAAACTATTTTTGACAGTTTACTTAACGTGTATTGGCTATTAGCAAATCGCTTCATCTATAAGTCATTATATTATGGATATTTGTTTTTTCCTTTTTTACATAATTTTATTATATTATATTAGTATAATCGCTTTTCGTCTTGCGATGGCTGGAGCAACGTTTAAATCTATACAGGCTATTTGAATGTTGCGACGGTACTGCTGCTGTACGGTAGTAAATTTTGGCATCTAACAAAGGCTCAGAAGAAATATACATTCGCTGTAATCGAAGAGCTTTGATAACAGGTGCTTGCGTTGGATACTGGGTTGAAGTGGTCTGACTTTGTTAGA
The DNA here is from genome assembly GCA_022683975.1 of Rhyacophila evoluta. Classification (NCBI taxonomy): domain Eukaryota; kingdom Metazoa; phylum Arthropoda; class Insecta; order Trichoptera; family Rhyacophilidae; genus Rhyacophila; species Rhyacophila evoluta. The sequence goes on from JAGVSQ010013013.1 coordinate 493, forward strand.
AACTCAGAAATAAGGAAGCAAAAGTTTTTTTTTGAAACTAAAATACATATAGTTTTACATACATAAATCAACCTTTTAGTATGATTTAAAATGCAAGCAAATGATAGTTAGCTGGATGAAAAATAATTTGTTTAGCTGGACCTGTATACGAAAGAGATTATCACGCCATATAACCTTATGTATTCGTAGATTATCGCAAAATTCGAGTGTTTTAAATGCTAGGAGTATACATTAATGGAGATAGTTTTCTATAAAAGTGAGCTCATTATTCGAATAGGGTTACAGGATTAGCTGGAGTCACCATAAAAATTCATGCAAAATGTCTGTAACTCTAATCAGTATAAAGTAAAACACCTGTTATAAGCACGCATTAAGCAGTGTTTCTCTATGACTAAGAAACATGGAATCCAAAAAAAGTCTAAAGCAACCATAAACTTAGCTTTGAGAATATATTCCTGCGGCAAATTCTGTGTGTACGGTGGTACGCTCTCGTTCGCAACAAGCAGATAAGAAAACAGACCATACAGTTACTCATTAATGATAAAGTGAAGTCACGACACTTTACCAGACTAAGAAATATGTTACGGGTGCCCTAGAAGAGTCTTATTTAGCCTAACGTGCCTATCCTTTAAAGCGACTCATTTCAGCGTCTTTGAAAGCCGCTAAATACTGTCTATATAATGTATTCGGTGGAGTTAAAGAATGCATGTATGACATGGGAGGACGCAATAATACTAACGGATGACAAGCGGCACGTAGTGTACATATGCTCCACTTAGAAACCACATATATATGATATAATACGAAATTAATTTTTAGTACTAAAAGCTGTTTAAACAACGATTACACTGTCATGAAAATTATCTCTCGAATTCTACCCCACAAGCAAGAAAATGTCTATTGATTTTACTTTATTATATTATTTTGATTTAGTAAAACGGTGTCAATAAAACAAGCAGCTAATCACTTTTCCCGTGAAGGCTGTGGGCCACCCTTTTGTGCTTTGCCTTGCTTAGAAAATTATATAAAAGTTAATTATGAGTTGCCCCTTGGAGTACAAAAGAGTTTCTGTTTCGGAACAGCGTCTCGTAGGCTTTATAGGCAAGACGACTTATTTCATTATATACAGGTTGTTTTCTTTTTAGTAATTTTATTATAAAACATAATAGGCATTGGTATAGATATTATTATTTTATAAGTTCACAAGAATTAGTCGTTAATCAATGTTTTCGGTGTTGAAATTAACGGATTAGAATCTGTAAGCTTTTTCACATATTTATTTATTTTTAAGAATTTTAAGTATTGAACTGAATACCTTATAATTTTATGTTCATCCTCATTAAAACTTCTACCAATATTTTTTTATATAAAATTAAATAATAAATATTTGAAGTAGACATGGCTGGTAGAGATTGAATATCTCAGGTTGATCTTTCTATTTCGTTTTCAGTTTAAAGGTTTATAAATTTAAATATTTTTGATTTCTAAAATATCAAAGAAAAAATGGTAAAATATATTAATGAAAATGTTGCTGTGCTTATTTAATGTTTATAGCTAAGTAAAAAATGAACTTTATAAACAAAATAATGAACTATAACATATACTCAGTTTTAATAAGCTTACATAAAATGGATTAAATTAAGTTTAAAGAATAATTAATGATTAACACTCGAATAAATATACACTTAAAGTGCAGCGCTATTGTTTATACTATACGTATTTCAACAATTACTGTATTCATTATATTACATAGTTGTCGGATAGATTCAATTTTTAAAAGCTTTTAATCAGGTTCGTTCCGAACGGTAGACTCTTTTCATTGCTAAATTCTTGCTTTTTCTATCTAACCAATGCCATTTTTAGTGCCGTTTCACTTCCGCACATTATTTTATTCACCTAGTTCTTATAAAATTATTTCAATAAAATACTGTATGCAATATTTTAAGTTTCTTGTTGATTATTCGAAATTATTTTTATTGAAACGTCTCTACTAATAACCGTTTGGAAGAAGTTTTGTGATAGACAGACACACACAAATATATATGTATATATTAGTTTATAGTATAGATATATAGGTTGATTTTATCTACTCATATCCAATATGTGTAACAGAGACAAATAAGTTCATACCTCGTTAGACTTTTATAGTAAAAATAATACAAAAATAGTATCTCCAACGAGCAATAACGATAACTCATTTCTTATCCACATACTAACTCGCGTTTCTTTTTTCATATCTTTGCACAGGAGTGCTTCACAATATACTTTCAATTTATTAAGTCTATAGTCTAGACTATAATTCAATAAAAGGGAGTGATTTTTTATCACTGTATCTTATAATTTTGATAAAATTATATGACAAAAACTCAATATATTTTATTTTATTTCATTTGACTAGGTTCTAACAATATTTATTTGGCAAACTATGAATTTAACATACAAATAACGTATCATATATAAATAACGATATTTTTTTTTCATGTTAAGCGTTAGTATTATCAAAGTACTTGATTAATTATATTAAAATTTACACGTAACATTATTTTCAATAGATGATATCAATTGATGAAAATTGATGATACTTGAATTAATGATCAATAATGTAAATCAATTAGTCAAAATTTCGTTGAATATCTAATATTGCTATTTTATTTTCAATGTATACTATTTATTGTCAGATAATTTGTATAGAACAGATCAAACGTCGTAAACGTCACTTTATATAAATATTGTAAGAGAAAAGATAGTTCAAAAGGAAGTGTTTATAATTAAACGTTGCGATTAATTAAAAAAACTCTATATTTATATCTATTATAATCTATTATTTAATCACTTGAGAGTAAGAAAACATCCAAAATAAAACATCCTTATAAATATTTTTATATTGTGCAGAAAAAGTACACTTTGTTAGACCATTGGTATAAAGGACGTTGAGAAGTTAGACAAACAAAATTGTGGATATGTTAGTGCGGGGATTTTTATAAAAGTTGTTTTCCAATCTGTGATCATTTAAAAAAAAAATCATGATTATTTGGTCGATCAACTGAGCTGATATTATTCTACCATATTGACTTCGTAAGGAGATCGTATAAACATCAGATGCCACCTTTAAGAATCTTTGTCGCCCAACAGTATCCATACGTCCTTTCAAGTCAGGTTTGCGTCCCGTAACTCCGTCGAATATATTCTTTTAATGGTATTTATCGACCTTCTAGGATGTCAAGAAAACCTGTATTATAATGCCTCATATTTTTTTTCTATTAATTCACAAGGAACATTATTTGAAACTTAACGATAGCGGGGTAGCCTAGTTGATAGAGTGCGCACCTAGCAATCTAGGGAATGGGGGCTTGATTTCCTATCTGTTGGATTTAAAACATCCGAAAATGTAAGAATGGATGCCCATTGAGATGAGTAACTGTCTGATAAACAATTCTCATAAAAAATAATCTGTCAAGACATTTCCACATTGCGGATATCCATATACTCCTCTTTCAGGGTGGATAGGATATCTTTACACTGTAGATCCATATGCTCTACGTTTGGAGCAAACATGGTATAAAAATGCTGCATAATATTTGTGCGTTATATCAATTTTTTTACTAGAAAACACAGCATGAAGATGTCGTTTGTAGTTTGCAAATAAATTTGAACGCAAAGAAAGGTTTGAAAACTTTCACTGTATCAAAACTGAACCTAAATCCATATACCAGAATAGTTTTTTTATAGACAGTTTGAGAATCTCTGCTGTAGTATGTGAGTTTGGGGTATACTGTATAGATAGATGTATAAACTACAGGAAATAAATTTGGCCGCTTCGTTTAGTTTCGTTATTGAGGCTGTGTTTGTTTTTATTTTCACTGTTTTCTACTTGTAGCAAAATCTGTGGTATCTGTCTACTATATATTTTTAAAAGTCCAGCAATATTGGGGGAGTTGAAGCGTCACTGTACATAATGTGATATTGAATGTATCGAAAAAATATCGCTTTCAAGTGCTTTATATTCGATCACATTCAATGTATAGATTTTTTTTTTTCATAGTTTCGTAAGTGTAAAGAGGTGATGAAAAAAACTTAAAGTATATTAAAGAATTTTAAATTTTCATACTTGTGAGTTTAAATAATAAATTATTGTAATGTGACAATTCACGATCTCTAGGAATCACAATGTAAAATTACGTTGTCAATTGTAGTAAGGCAATTCAAACAGTGGCTTTCGTTTTACGTACGTCTAGGATCTTTTCAGATGTGTCAATACTCAAAACTCTGTATAATTCATTATTTCAAAGCAGGTTAGAGAGTAAATTGGTTGTTTGGCCCCCAAATCAATTGACATACAACCGTATGGTGAAAAAATTTAAAAGAAATTTTTGAGGATTCTATATCAATGGACATATCCGTGGCTTTATCTAACTGCTTTCATTTTAGGCATGCTTTCTTATTGTTGCTTAGTTCTAAGAAGAAATATGTATATGGCGACGCATTTTTTTCAACTTATGCCCGTTCTAATTGATAACTCTACCACTTTGGGTAATATTAATTTGTACGTCTCTGAAAACTACTTGAAAAATCGAGATCATTAACTTCTTTTTATTCCTAAATGCAGAACCAACATACCAGTAGTTATGCCAATATGGAAAGTAATGGCAATGCTTAACAAAATTGCCTCTGTTATTGATATCTTGCACCTGTGTGAGAGTGAGTTAAGATATATGCTATTGTACATATTTTAAGAATCTTGCCTATTATTTTGATAGACTTTTTTTCCCATATAATTTTTATTTTTCTCTGTTACTTATACAATGTTGATTTCACTTACGTATATATGTTCTTTTTTTAAATATTACATTCATAATTTTTGTTATGTTGGTATTCTAAATACTTTGAACCAATACATAAAAAAAATATAATAAAAAAAGGAAAAAAATAGGACCAAATGAAAGTATATTGCAAATGCAGAAAATAAATAAGTCACACAAAAAACATAGGAAATAGTCCAAAAAAATAAAAAATAAAGTCAGAGAAAAATATTTCAAGTACTTGTGAAGTTTGGAAATCTTTTATATGATAGTTGTAGATTTTATTTTCCAGCTTGCCATTAGATAGAAATAATGAAAGAAAAATATAATGTACTGAAGATTTATAGGAAAGTGATAATATACACGCGATCTAATATTCTGAAGCCTGGGGCTAGATTATCTTATTAAAATTGGGATTCTTCAAAATACAAAAAAAGACGCTTGTCTGGTACATTCCTCGTCCGTTTTCAATATTCACACCTTGTTTCGCACTTATGAATAAAAAGATTGGAGCCGACCTCCTTCCCACTTTACCCCCCTGGAAAATTCACCCCCACTTGTTCGTAGTCCGTGGAAAGCCACGCCAGTGGCGTCTCGTTAATAAAGTGTCTCGGAGCGGTGCTATACCGATGAATTAAACATTGGCCTATTGCGGCGATCGGCTGACTATGATCCTCGAGCCAAAATAGAGTGTAGTTTTTCTTAATTTTTTTTTTTTTGCTATACTCTACGTTTTGTGTTCTATATATATTAAAGAATCCCGTATAGTTTAAGCTGTTTAGCAAATTTCAAATTCATATCACCTTATATATAGCATTTCTGGCCTTATGGTTAAGTGAAATTTCACGAAAAATAGATTCTTCTTTACACATTAGCTTAATTTAGGCTACTTGTTATTTTGGGCTACGTAAATTGAAATTCTCTTTATTTGAGAATCACAAAAAGATCGTTAAAATCAAATAAAAATTACAAAATTTTGTGGCCAAAAAATATTTTATACGAATTTTAATGTGTTTTGTAATATATCTTAATACGAATACTATAATGGAGATTATATAGCTTAAATTCACTAATTATTCTTATTATAGAGAAAAATTAGAATTCATTTGATATATGGTTTAGAATAACAACATACTATTTTTGATTTGAGTTATTTCTTTATTTCAGTACACATATGATGGCCCATTAGATCTGAGAGTATCTCAAGACACTGTAGAAACCTATATACAATCCATTTCGGGAGTAAATTTCGCCACATTGTATTGTTCCATATGGTTTACTTTCAAAACGAAAATGAAAAATTTTAATATCTGGAACAAGCGTAAAATTTTTAATAAACTGTACGGATACATCTAAGTTACTAAAATGCACTCGAGATCAATGATATAATAAATTTACGTTGACAGGATGGTTGGCGATAGCTGATCTATCCATTATTATTTGTTTGAAGGCGCGGAGGTCCCAAGACGTAGCCGCCCGTTTTATTTTTCTGCCAACGCGATAGATTTTTCATCCCACGTCCTCTGACAAGTTCGGTTTATTTTTTGTCTTACTCTCAGTTTGTGATAGCTTGTTCGCTGATCATTGTCGTAAATGTTGCACATGAAATACAAACAATATATAATATATGAGATCTTTCATATCGGGATAATATGAAGTTTATAATCTTATTCGATTGAAACCGATATTAATAAATAATTATTATACTTCATTAGCAATTGAAATGTATGCTAAAATGTTTTTCTTATACTCCAGATAATTGACTAGTATTTGTTTTGTTATATTTGTCAAAAATGTGCATTTTTCGGCATGTTTAAAAATTTTTGATTTGGTTTTCATCAATACATGTATAATACTTTAAGTTACAAACACACTTCTTAGATATTAGTTATAACTTTAGTAATGGTGTGATACATCAAACTTCTAAATACTTGATATTTTATTAATGGTTTCTATCCGTGTTTTGTTTTATCCAACAGCACCGGTTTTACTGACAGTAATATTTTGATGGAAACTATAGAATATTAATTATTATATAAATAAACATGGAAATTCTCTCTTTATTTTTAAGCCGTGTTAACTCCCGAATTATAGCATATGGATCTACACAGCTTAAAGACATCCATTCTAAAAGTGGAGTATATACATCCTACGTAATGTGAACACTTTGACAAATTATTTTATGAGAATCGTTTGTCAGATGGGCAACCCAATGGGCATCAAATCTAACATTTTTTTAATTTAAAAAAATCCAACAGATAGAGAATCAAACTCACATTCTCAGGATTGCTAGGCACGCACGCTACCAACTACGCCACTGGAAATTACAAAAATATAATATTTCTTAAATCTTGACAAAAATTTTCCCTACATTGATAAATATACTGGAAAATTGTTTGTAATTTGAAAACACTAAAACCTATGCAGTGATATTTAACATTTTTTTCTATGTTATTTTACGTAGAATGATTTTCAATCAATTTTTTAATCTCTTAAAAATTCACGTCATGGATTTAAATAATTATTCAAAACTCTATTTTTTATATTTATAGGAACATAATTCATAGCCCTAAATGTTTTACAAAACGTATGCTCACCTACTTTACAATCAAAGTGGCTTATGCGTTAATAATCTGGTCTTTAAATTTCAAACAATCGTTCATTTAAAACAGATCCGTGTAGAATTTTTTGTAAAATTGGTTGATAAAAATCTTGAATAAGTAATAAATTTTTAACATAATCCGTAAAATATTTCATGAATTTGTTTAGAAATATTTAAATATAATGTTATAATATAAATAAATCGTAGATAGTGGCTTCAAGCCCTACTCAAATTCTGAATACGCACCCACATTTTATTCTGTAGGTTAGTAGGGGAAAGTTGTATCCCTCGAGATTTTGTTACACATACTTGTTTCACAAAAAAACACGCGAAGTTATATATGAGATGTTTTCACATAAATATTGTAATATTTGAACCGCATTCTAGGTTTACTAGTAATAGGTATAAATGGGAGTTTTATAAGTTTTCCTTTCAGATCGATAACGTATTTTTACAATGCAATATCATGTTTTTCTTTTTCTTCAATATCTTTTCGATAAAGATAAAAAACTATCACGAAAAAACGTCACTCTTGCTGTTCTAGTTTAAAGAATTATAAAACTTAAAGTTTTATGAACAATTAAATTTCAATTGTGTTACTTTTAAAAGTATTAATATGATTTTGTAAGATTTTGTCTCCCCGGTTAGCGTAGTTGGTAGCGTGCGCGCCTAGCAATCCAGGGAATGCGGGTTCGATTCCCCATCTGGTCAGTTTTTAAAAATATGAAAATGCAGGACTGGATACCTATTAGCTTGAGTAATTGTTTGACAAACGATTCTCGTGAAAAATAAAATGTCAAGACGTCTTCACATTGTGGAGATCCATATACTCCACTTTCGGAGCGGATTTCTTCAGAGTGTGTGGATCCATATGCTCCACTTTGGAAGCGAACATGGTAATGGTATAAAAAAAAATAAAAAAGATATTTATGAGTTTTTCACCTCAGAGCGTTAACATAAATGTTATTAGATACTGCTAAGTATATGCATTTAGTCAAAAATTTGGAATTGTATCATAGTTAAACAATAAAAAAATCCACAGATATAACATTGGATTTGCAAAGGATGGAAAATTTGGTGGACAACCAAGGAATAAGTCTTGAAAATCTGGAAATCTATATAATTCATTAATGGAGTGGCCATCTTTAAACTGTTATATCAGTTTGATAAATTTTAGAGCGGGCGTGAAAAAAATTACAATTAAGCACATACATCTGAAAATTTTTAAATTTGGAAACGTATCAAAATGGAAATTTCATACAAATGGGTTGCTTTTTTGTGCTAGTATTTTTACAATTTTAAATATTTTTGAACAACATATTTGTTTTGTGTTATAGGTTGTTAAATAAATAATTTCTGCGTTTAATTTTAGTAATGATGAGAAGTGAAAATTAATATAAAGTAGGTCAATTAAAAAATCAGGTTAATTACAAACAACAACAATATGTGTATTGTTTAAAATTTAAGCAGGAAGCTTTCGAACTGAAGAGTTTCTTGAAACTTTTCGGGAAATCCAACCTTATTATTTGGAGGAGGCGGAAAATTTCCTCGAGAATTTTACCTGGACGACAAAATAGTAAAAGGGAAATCCCGGAAAATGAAAAGGTTCGGAAAAGCGTAAAGTTTGCCCGCATGCTTAGTACTGCCATTATGTAGATCGTTAAGATACGAGGAAGGCTGATCCCTTCGCCAAATTTAAGATAATCTCTTTACAAGAAAGTTTGTGCAAGTTGTCAATTTACTCTTGTCTATAAACATACCGATATTATATTTTAGTTATATATATATATGATGTTTAAATAATATATATTTCCGGTAGACAAGAGCTTTGTGCGTGTGCCTTGCATCCAAGAAATGCAGGTTCAAATTCCAAAATTGATGATTTTTTTAATGAAAATCCAAAAAAACTGGATATCCTTTTCACTGAACAACTGTCTTACAAGCAACTATTGCGAAAAATAATATTTCAAATCCATATACTCCACTTTCAGGGTAGAGATGATGAAAATAAATAAACTTTTGCCATATCCGCTTCCTGTATGAAACAAAGAATTATCTGTCACTTTTCAGTCGATTTGTATCCTCCTAGGCAATGCCATTATTACTTAACTACGAGTGCATCCTGTAAATAGTACCCTATAATCTTTCAAGACGACTGAATCTCACTGGGCTAAAAAAAACAAGGAATTAAGCTCTCTTGGGGCATCTGCAGTGCATGTACAAGCCAGTTCCATTACCACTTCATGACTTTTAAGGCAACAGAAAGCTGCCTTGTTCGTTATTTTATCTCCAAGTTTCTCACACAGTAAAACTACTTCCCTTCAGTAATTAATGCGAGCATTCAACTTAAAAATATAATATCCTAATAGTTATAATAAAATTTTTGACACGTAAGTAATTTAACAGTTTACTCTTTAATGTTTAAGTTATGTTATTAATTTGGTAGCTTTTGGTGTGCATTCTGAGTGTAAGTGTTTGAGTTATTTAACTTTTACAGATTTCAGTAATAGAAAATATTTTCAGAAAGTGTATCTGTTTTAAAACCATTTTATTTCATTCATGGTTCGTTTAATCAATGTCAAGTTCCTATCCACTTAGTATGGAAATACCTTTGAGTTAATTAAAATGACTCCCCTTTTGTGTTTAAATAGTGACAAATGAATAATAATCCATTTGAAAGGCCTCCAATGAAGCAAAATATAATTCTGTTTCAGTGGTATATTGATGTAAATATTGTTTTTTAAACATGTTCGCTACTAAAGTGGAGCATATGGATCTCCGAAAAGTGAAAACATATCTTGATGGATTATTTTTGTAACCTGTATGTCTAGTTCTGTATTTATTTTTTTGTAAATGTTAGAGATAGCCGTGCGCGCCAGGCTCGATTTTTGCAATTGTTGGATTTAAAAATAAATAAATGCAGGATTTCATACCTATTAGACTGAGTAATTATCTGAACCAATTTTTGCGAAACAAAATCTGTAATAAAAGACTTTTCATTGCTGTGATCTACATTTCTAAGCTGAAATATTCACATTTTATAGCGTAGCGTTGTACCGTTTGCGCCTAGTAATCCGGTGAATGTGGGCTCAATTCCCACATCTATCGGATTTTTCGTAATCAAAAAATGCAGAACTAGATGCCAACTGGGCTGATGAATTGGCAACAAACAATTCTTGTAGAAAATAATATACCAAGAAGTCTTCCCATTGCAGAGATCTATATACTCCACTTTCGGATTGGATATGTTCACACTATGTACATCTATCTGATCTACCTTAAGAGCAAACATGGAAAAAAATCTCCACATACCAAACGGACTTTGGCGAAATATGTTTGAAAAAATACAGTTTTAGACAAATTTACAATGATTAATATTTTCGACTGATGGCGCTTGATGGAAATTGATTTTAAATTCTAAATT
>JAGVSQ010013014.1:1056-11317 GCA_022683975.1 Rhyacophila evoluta
TTGAATACAAAATATTATTTTAAATTATAAGTAAACCTAAAAATTGGCTGTATGGTTTCAAAGGTTTAATTATTGAACCATATAGTAAACAGTTACTAATATCAATTGACATATTCAATGGTAAGGTAAAGTATATGGAATAATTTGGTAAGGTAAAGAGATGGAGTTGTAGGAAGTCATTTTAAACTATAATTGCATTAAAAATAAGTACAATGCAAATTAGGTATACAATTAGTTGAGAAGAGCTTCTGTTAGTCAAATTGCTGCCAAGAAATAAGTATTACAATAATTTTTTGGTACTACATTGTATATAAATTCTATTGTGAAATGTACCCATGTGACTACATTTACGCACTATATTCGATCCCTTATAAGTTATTCGAGTACAGATACAAAAGATCCCAAAACACAATAGAACGAAGCCTTTGCAAGTAGGATGATTTATTTGTAAAAGCAGAATGCGGGAAAACCCTTTTGCCTACATCTCTTATTTCAGACAAAAAATATCCTCAATTATTCAAAACAGTGAAGTAGCTATTTCAAAATACTATTTTCGAGCGTTGCAAATATTGTGTAATTTTTCACCTAGTTTACTTTTTATAAAGTAAAAACATATATCTAATTATAAAACATCATAGTTTTACACCAACTTATACAATCAATATGCATTTGCAAATAATTTTTTTCAAACGAATGTAAGTAAATCCCAGAATAGATTTTTATGTATATGTTTATAAATATAAAATTATTTTAAATACCTCAACCCATTTTCAATGAAAATAAATCTTTTATGTGAACGTCTCATATTATCATTATATATAGTATAGTATTATTTTACTATAATAAAAATATATTATATCAGAAGATAAATATGTGTTTCTGTATTGTCCCCAAAAAAATATTATTTACTCTGCTTGTTTTATTATTTCCCATGAGAATACCCGTTACTGGTTTTTAAATATTATGTTTTATTTATCGTACGTATATTCTTTATGTCGACTGTGTGGGCTTTAGAAATAAAATAAAGACAATTCAAATATTCTTGAGTTATTTCGTATATTACATATTAAAATAATTGGAAGTATTAAATATATCACTACATAAATATTTATAAAATCATGTTAGAAACAGGATACACAAACCAAAATAAATTTGCAATACCTATCTAACGTTAAATTGAAACTGATCTACAAATTATTTTTTTAACAATGCGTTGTAATTAGTGATATGATTTGCGGCCAATATGTTTACAAAGAATAATTTCTAATTTACGTATTTGTATAACGTATACAATAATATTTTATCTAAAATGTACTGATTATCAAAGATCGTTAATATTATCTATACATACACATTTATTCTCATTATTTTAGTTAATTTATTTTTGAAACAATGACTTTTACTTGGTGCACAAATAAACTAATACGAGAAGCATGAATCAAGTTAGTATAGCTATTAAGACACATATTAGAATAAATACCACAATTAATAAATTATGTAGACCTAGTCTATCTGAATTGAATATGTAATCTATTGAACATAAATTATATGCGTTAACATACAAAAATCACATTGGGTAGTCTTATAATATTATCATGAACTATTATCTTAAATCAAGTGTACTTAAAATAACTCTCAACTAACATAACCGTAAGTGGCAATAAAACTTTTCTAAATAACTTAGCCTCGTTAGTTTGGACGTATTTCAATTTTACTTTGACTCGAATTGGTAGATGATGTCAAATACTATTTAATAAGTACGTTAAAAAAAACTTACCAGATAGGCATTCACAATTTTATCGAAAGCAAAAATGACTGCACTCATTAAATTAACATTATGTCATCATTGAGTCTTGAGAATGCTTTCATGTTCAAAAAAGTTTTTAGATGTTGAATGAGATAACGGCGTTGAAAAGAAAATTTTCTTACCGCAATATTCAAATTTAATTTCCAGGCACTCTATATGACTTTGACAACTCAGCCGCAGAAAAATTATACGAGTCCATGTATATGGTATATTTTAAATAATATAAACAAAGCATCTTTTTCTGCTTTTTAAAATGCTAATGAAGATTTGGGCGGTTTTATGTTCCCAGCGTTTTGTTTTATTTGCATTTTTATTCTCTTCATATCCGTAATCATATTTATTCCGTTTTTACTGTCTGTTGTATTGCCATGCTAAATTCAACATAACTTTTCAAGCGTTAAACAAAGTTTATCAAAAATATCTATGAACATATTTATGTATGCATAATATCTTAATAAGCATTCGTTTATATTATTTCACACTATATTGTGCTTGTCTCCCCGGTAGCGTAGCTAGTAGCGTGCGCACCTAGTAATCCGGGGAATGCAGGTTCGAATCCCCATCTGTCTGATATTTAAAAATCCGAAAAAGCAGGACTAGATGCCCATTGGGTTGAGTATAAAAAATAGTCTGTCAAGTCTTCTTCACATTGCGGAGATCTATATACTCCTCTTTCGAAGTGGATATCTTCACACTTTGTGGATCCATATGGTCCACGTTGGGAGCGAATATGGTATAAAAAAATATAAATTGTGTTTCCCGGTGACTCAAAGGTGAGCATGCGTGCTTTGGAGCCGGGCTTTACGGTTTCGAAGCTCACAGTTGATAAATTTGAAAATTCTAAATATACAGAACAATGTGTCCATACTGTATTTCCGTTGAGTGAGAATTCAGTACGTGCGTTTTGGAGTTAAAAATAACGGATTCAAATTTAACAATTGGTGAATTTAAAAAAATCTAAATATATCGAAATTTATCCTCAAAGTGTTGAGCAATTGCCTGAAAATGAATTATTTTATTAAAAAGTATCCATATAGTCTTTACATTGAAGAATCTATATACTTCTATTCTGGAGTGGACATCTTTACGTTATTGAAATCAATATTTCACACCTATAGGGCGAATAGCAAAAAAATACTATATTCTTCTTTTTTCTTCTTCCATGTTCGCTCCCTAAGTGGAGCATATAGACACCACGTGCCACCTCCGAGAATCTCCACCGCCCGCCAGTACTCTTGCGTCCTCCCAAGTCATACCCTGCATCCCGTAACTCTGTCGAATACATTCCATAGATGGTATTTAGCGGCATTCCGGGACGCCGACGACCAGTCGGCTTAAAATATTGTATTAAACGTAATACAATGTAATTAAATAATCCCCTTTTACTCTTATAATACATATTGCCAGATAATCATATGAAAAAACTTGTTATACACTATAAATCTACTTTTGCTAACTCATAAGTAATGAAATACATTCGATACGATTTTTTCTGATAAAATTACGTAATTTTGATGAAAATTAATTCCTTTATTCAGGTTTTACCCTCACGCATATTTTATAAAGCATTAGTTTACCGTGTAGAGAGGTTAAGCTTCAATCCCAATCTATATCATTCAATCCACTTTGATCTAGACAAAAACCATCTTCGGATCCGTTAAAATAAAAACATTTCTCTTCTTTCATGTATTGGCGTAATATTTCTCTCGTATTGGCATAATATTTTTCTCCTTCCGTTAATTAACTGAAGTAATTTGAATATACTTGTATTGCTTATTTTCAATAAATTTGATGTTTCCCATAAAAAAATGTCAAAAGTATGCTGTAGCAACTTCAACAACTAGTATAGTACTTAATAAAGTTTTCTTAATATTACCATAACGATACATCTAATGATACTAAAATATCGCATTGGTATACGCACTTCAGAGCTTAACATTACTGCTTAGATTCTTTAAAATTTTAAAGAGGTAAGAATAGATGCCTATTGGGTTAAGCATTTAGCTGACAACTAATTCTCGTGAAAAATATTTGTTAATAATATATCTTGACAACGAAGTAGTCATTTTCACACTGCCGAGATTCATATGCTTCGCTTTCAGAGCGGATGTGGTAAAAAACAATACTTTTTTAACATAGCTTATTTGTTGCAAGTATACAAACTGCATGAAAGATTTCAAAATACAAACATCTACATCATTATTCACTACGTTTATGTATTAAAACATTTATTTCTTAATGTGTTTTATTATATCCACAGAAGAAGCACGTCTGCGTCTTGTACAAGGGATAAAACACGTGATATATGATAGAGCACAAAGATTGCTAGCGTATCGATTAATCTCAAGCCTGCAACTACAAGCGCTGGGGTAATGGCTCATCAGCGTAGACAACAAAAGGATTTTTTTACGTTCGCCGTACTCTATTTACTATCAAAGTTATGCAGAATTTACACGAAGGTAGTCTCTAAATTAACATGCATCACAAAGCAGTTTATAAAAGATTATGTATACTAAATTTAACAATGAATCGTATATAAGCATGTTTTTCAAATGTATATTTAAATACTTTGAATTTACGAAGTTGACAATATTTAGATAAAGAATATAATACGTTTTGATATTGATAACTAAATGCGAGATAAAATAATGATGGTATAGAAGCGACAATATATAAAGTAGATTATAAGAGGATTATTAGGGGTCCATATGAATCGAATAGTCGAATCCAGTACAATATATTATTATTATCAAGCTGCTTTATCAACTCGTTTTGTATAAACTTACCATTACGTAATGCGCAGAATATCACGGTGGAGTGGATGGAAGAGTTTATTGGTTTTTCAAGGTAATTTGGACGCCGCACGATAAAACCACAGCACAGGTAGTAACACTTACTTTTTTGTGGCAGCGCGGGTGTGCAATTATGAAAAAAGAATGACTTTTTGCATTCCAACTTTATGGCAACCCTAACCTCCAAGGCTTATATTCTCCCAAGCATGGAATGGAATATTTTTTTACAGTCTGATATCAATGGTGCGGTAATAAAATTTTAAAATTACTAATTCTATTCAATGATAAAGAAGGTAAATTACTAACTCCGCTGCAAAAAATTAACGGAGTATTTACACAAATTTTCGATATACTCGTATGCCTAGTTTTCTAGCGTTAATTAATAAATAATTAAGATAATGAAAAAAACATTACATATCATTATTTTCAAGCTCTAAAATTATTATATCGCGATCTCCTACGGAAATCAAACCTTTAAATAATAAATAATGCCTGAATCATGCGGAATAAATATACATATTAAATTCTAAATTATTTAAAACTAGTAAACTTCCATATATGAAATACATTGTGACATGCATGTTCACATATGGAAGTTTACCAGTTTTAAATAATTTAGAATTTAAACTCAATTTCCATCAAGCACCATCAGTCGAAAATATTAATTATATATATATTAATTCTTGGAAAAATTATTTAATGTTATTAATAATTTGAAAAAATGCTTTTAGAATATTACTTGTGTTCAATCGAAAAATTGCGGTGACGTTACATTTGTACATTAGTCTAGTTACTTCTGTCATCAGTTATTATAAATGCTAAAAACTTGAAAACTTTAAAAACTTGCTTAAAATTGTATTTTATCTAAAATTATTGAGTTACGTTTAAGCAAAACTGTAAATTAAAGGAATTTCTGTGAGCCCATCGACCAAATAATGTAACAAATCGTGGTTTCTCATGTGTAAGAGAGTATACAAACGATGATGTGTCCAAAGTCATATTTTTATCAACCGTTTTATTGTATCCCAAATCTGTCATAATATTTTAATTGTAAAATATAAAATGATAGTTGGTTTATACTTCTTTATGTTGTTTTCAACCAGTTTTGAAAATTTCGATGTAATGTATAATTACGGTACATATGGAGTAAAAGTAAAAGTAATAGACATTTGTAATAAAGTATTTAATAAAATTATAGATAATTTGAATATCACGTATTTATTTTAATTTACAAACGACAGGTTTTGTAGACACCTTAACCTAATTAGAAGAATTGAAAGAGAAATAATAAAAATCTATTTGCGTTGCGTTATTGTAAAGTATTTATTCATTTCAATTATAAATACAAAATGAATAGCCGATAATTTTAATGAAATTTAAAAATTAAGTAGAAAAATGCCCATTCATAAAGTAATGAAATATGTTTTGTGACGTAAAAGAATACTCCAATATACTTTTATGATACTTATTAAATACCTATTTTTATTGGATGCCTTGATATTTATCGGCAAATTGAAGCAACAGCCCCGTCTGCAAAGATATTAAATATCTGATTCTAAAAACAACTTGAAATATTAAACGAAAATATCATTTCGACGTATAAGTAGCTAAAACAAAAACGATCCGAAATAAGTTTGATAAGAAAGTAATAATTTTCCCCCCGAGAAAACACAAAGGTCGTATAAGAAAGAACTCCGAAAAAAGGTTTTACGGGCAAGGCTTTTTTAAGATATAAATTCTGATAAAGGCGATCGACGAACGGTCAAACTGTTTGGCCATATCATAAGGTTTTTGTCTCCAAAAACAAAGAGTTTCCAGTATTTTTTTGTTTTCATATCAAATTACCCAGTAAAATATTTACTACACAGAATTCCGATAGTCTTTTGTGGTCAATATTAAATGTTTACATACAGCAAAATGAATGTTCTTTATGAAATAAATCCGATACTTTATCAACAACATCTCACTTTTGTAACAATGGTTAAGTAATGTGATGTTTGTTCTTCGGCTGTGTCTTCTGTCGTCAAAGCTTTCGTTTATTGTAAAAAATAACCCTTTCAATTCACTTAAACCGTAAACATGTAGCTACATAACTCATTTTAATTATAACAGCTAGTTATATAAGAGAACTTATTGGACATATATTATACATCATCATTACGAGGACAAGTCTGGTTGGATCCTGGTTTCAAGTAATGGCTCTTTCTATCCGATATTAAATGTGAGTTCGTGGAGTATTTCATCGAAAGAATATATTTACTTAAATGCATATATTAAAATAAAAAAACAAACAATTATTATGTTTTACGCAAGCTAGAGTCAAAATTTTAATATAAACTCAACTCACTCTTTTCAGGCATGTGCTTTATTTTATATATTTGATTCATCGATACAGCAGATGTTAGGAGGACTAAATTGTCGGTTAAATTGACATCACTTCTGCAGAATCTCCAGCAATTGATCAAAACTTACAACTGGTTATCATAATTATCGAACTTCTCTGTCTTTTTTTATTCCTCCCTTATTTTAAAGCTTATTTAGTGCCATTTTTATTGTACACAATATACAACTTCTTTAAAACATACACATCATCTTAATTTTTGAAACTAGTAAAATATGCTCAGTAAAAATATCTATGCTTTACTGCTGCCAATATGTTAAATTAAAAGACTTGTGCTTAATTATACACCTAGTTATATCAGTAAATTTAATTATATTGACGAATCTTGAAATTCATGTAAAATTCTCCAACTTCACAAATCAACAATATTTCATCTTGAAACATACTTTCATAAACTCTGACGTGATGTTATTATTCTTTCAATATGTACGCCTTACTATGAAAATTGTATCATCTGCCAACTTCATTTAAAATGTCTTGCCAGAAATTTTTTATTAATTTGATTTCCAATATTCCTATCTTTTAAAAAAACAAAACGAGTGCCAATCGAGCTCGATATCAGTAATCAAAATCAAAGCTTATTGCTTCAGCGTTGCTTTTCAAACTTTATTAATATGAGATTATTATTTTATTCATATATTACTCACAAAATGAATTTCTTCTTCTTGGTCGTAAAAATACATGTCAATATTTCACACCTTCAGCATTCCTCTGCGTGATGGTGTATATACAGCTACAGTCAGCTTGCATTCTGAGCACTTTTAATCCAAAGCGATGATTAAGATTCAGTTAGCCGACGGCATGGCATATAACATGAGCTTATTGATCAGAATGACAGTACATAAATGGATACTGTGGACTGTATAATGTGTGGTTTGCCTTTATCTTAATAATTATGTTAGACAAACTGACCCCGGACTGCATGGAGGTGGAATTTTAGTTTACTGAGACCATAAGTTTATCAAATGGCATTTTTCTTCATCTTTGGACTCATAACGTACTACAACCTATCAAGATACATGACATATAATATTTGTGAATTTGTTAGTTTCTAGATACAATATTTAATCTTCCATCAATTATTTAATATTAAGATAATTTAACAATCGGCGAAACATATTGGGCCAGCTATAATAATATCTTCGCACATATGGAATATTGGGTATTGATGGAGATCATTGGAGGCACTATCAGTTTCCCGCATATTATTAGTAGCAAACATAGCAAACAATGTCACAACTAATGTAGTAATTAATTTTCAACTAAAAGTTATTGGCGTACAATACACTTCTTTGTATTTCGAGCTAAAATTTTTAGTTTATCCGTACAAGTTTTGAAAATAAAAAGTTAAGAAACGCTGATTTGACGTAATTTATCGTGAGGAAACGCCATCGCTTAGTAGATTGATCGTGGCCATTAAGTATTCACAAGAAGTGTGCATCACGGGATTAACCAATTCACGTTAAACGTTTTCGTCCCAGGGCGGCCCACTTCTGGGATGTGCCATTATTAGGTAACGTACGTAAATACCCAAGAGCCGAGACGATCTCGGTTCCCTTAATAAAATAAGGCAACATCCTTGATCACTGGTAGACACCGGATAATATACTGTAACGAGGTGCGTAGATTATTACTAGTATTTTAATGACGAGAGATGAAATTTCATACAAAACCAATTATTAAAGATAATCGCGAATATAGAAATATTTTAACAAAAAAAAAATGTTCGAAAAATAAAAAACATCGCAAATAGTTATAAAAATGATTTCCATGCCTCATTTTTTAAATTAAAATCAATAACAATCCATTCAAAAGATTTTGAGTTTAATCAATCTTAAATAAAGTCAGTTTTTATTGACTGCAAAGTGCCATCAACATGGCAATATGGAAGAAAACCTTTTTAGAAAATTTGCACATTTTTTATTGAATAATTGATTTACCTTAATTTTATGCAACACAAATGCTTTCATCGGTATATCATTGCTGTATATAAATAAATCACTAAAAATTTGAAAATTACTCCGCATTGACAGAAAAAGTCAGTCACTGATAATTTAAACTAAAAAAACAACATTGTGAATAATTACTAAATATGTTTTTTATAAGCCTAGGCAATTTAAAGATCTGATTGTGTCATTACCATGTTGTAAAATTTTAAAACTATTGTACACAACCATAATATATGAAAACTTTTTTTATCACATACATTTATTATTATTTGCATTTATGTATTTAAAAATTATAATTACAAAAAAATCATTATGTCGAAACTATCAATATATTAATGAGTGACTTTTAACTACACATTACATTTTCACTGTTGATGGTTTTTTTACAGGTGTTTTTGCTATGAGTTTTTTTTTTCAATTAAGTAATTTATTGCATTTTGTTCATTAGAATACGATATGATATTCCTTATAATATGTATAAATCGTCATTTTAGGTGCGGTGTTTTTAATGCCCAGCTGAATACTCTAGATGGGTCCAACGATATCATGAAGTACATTCCACTCAAAGAAATCAACACTCCTAACAGTAATTTAATTATAAAGTTTAGACGAAGCTTCGTCTAAAGGACTTAATCACTACATGAGAGTAAATATATTTGCCACTTGTCAGGCTTGATGAAACAGCCCATATATTTGGCTAATTCACTAATTATACATGTATTTATGGTCATAGAAAAAATGACACTTTTCACTTTTCTTGAAAACTGATTATATAGAAGCTTATTTTTTATAGATATACGTTGATAAAGCTCAACAGTGAAGATGCAAAATGAGATTGATAGCCAAACCGCATATGAGGAACGTATTTTTAAATCAGACTTATATCAATCAAAACGACAAAATTAAAAAGAGAACATTTTGAATTTTTATAGTAATTTTTGTATAAAAGATACATATATTATCTTTTCTGAATTATTATTTTGTTTTCTATACTTTTACAATTGTCTTTTTCTACTCGTTTGCATGCTATTTGATTCTTCAAGATAAAAAATACTTGTTCAAAATGTTCTCATTTAAATTTTGTGCGTAGAACAGTGAGTTTACTTTGGAAATATACTATGAAGGGTTTAATGACTACTTAGGTAAAATCAAAAATGATCATGTTGAGATCTTAGTTTTATATTTTTTATAGTTATGTTGTATTATTTTGGCAATACAAAATAAACTCAACTACCAATATAATCGGCATTACGAACTCATCTTAATTTATATAAAATATATTTAATCAATATTTTCGACTGATGGTGCTTGA
>JAGVSQ010013015.1:0-11316 GCA_022683975.1 Rhyacophila evoluta
CTTCCATATGTGAGATCACTGTTAGCGACCGGGGTTTCGCCTTTCGGCATCTTCAAGCTACATTATATGTGTGCAGTGAGCGAACATATAACATACTACTATTCTATTTGTAGTTGAGTAGTAAGTACTTAAGCTTTGATGTTGGAGGTTATGGGTTTTAATCTCACAGCTGCATAGGAATTTTGAAAATTCAAAGATGCAGTACTGGATCTTTAATGGTTTGAGCTATAGACTGACAGCAAATATATGTTTTAAATATGTCAAAATAGGTTTTTATATTGGTAACTATTATTTTTTCTGGGATTGGACTATATTGAATTCCCAAAGAGTGACTGTTAGACTAATAATTTTCGTAAAAAAATCTATCAATATGAGTTTATTGTTATATTGTTGTTAATTAATATTCCTCGTTTCTAGAGAAGACGTCTTCATCATGTGGAGATTAATATGACTCTACTTGAATTCTACTCTACGTGTTAAGTAAAATAAAATTGTATCAAATAATAATTCTAAGCGTGCTTCTGTATTGGATAATTATTTTTTAACGAAAACGCCCACTGAAAATTTTAATTAACCTGTGGCCTCAGAGAAATACAAAGTGGTTATCCTATGTGCCATTTTTAATTTGACAGCACAATTAAGTTCTTTGAAAATTATATAACCGACGCACATATATAATTATGAGAATATCAATCAAGTAATGATAATATGGAATATAAATGAAGTGAAAAATACCATTCACCCTATGACATGTTGATTACGTTTAGTTTTGTAAGATCTTTCAAATTGCAGACGTTTTATGTAACTGTTACAACTTAAATAATCAAATGTATTATTATTCCAAGCGATCGCCTTTATCAGAATTACAAAATTTACCCTAACTGCCGCTAAGTTTGTAGCAATATTGTTGTGACAGTTTCCTTTCACACAATTAATAGCTATGGTCCAATTATGATCGGAACAATATAGATTATACGGATTTATTGGGAACACAATTCTATAGAAGGAATAAAAATGTATTCAGCCGTGTATTAAATGTCATATCGTTAAGTTGATTTATTCTATTTGTTGGAAGTCGATCATTATGATCTGAAAAGAAGTTTTTAAGCCGGCTGTTAGCGTTAATACATCACAACAAAAGTATTGTATGTCACAAAAAAATTGTTGACATCGAAGCAAAAGTTAATATTTCAAGCAATTTTGCATCCAAACTTGATACGAAAATGCGTTAAAGGAGAAAATTAAACAAATATTGAAGTATTTTATAAGTTTTTGTTTTTTAATCTTTCGTAATATTGAAAGAAAATGGAAATTTTCTTCAAGTGTGCAGAGATATCTCGGATTTTTCTCTCGTCAAATCAATATGGAGATGTATTAATTACTATCGATCAATTACGAAAATCATCTTCCAAGCATTCACTGACGTTATTTAGCGCATTTTCTGTTTTTCATTAAAATATAAAACATCTACAAACACACACATACACGCGCGCGTACACATACATATTATATACATGCATACAGAGTGCTCTCAAATATCTATCTCACTACAGATTACCTGTGTCATGTGCTGAAAAGTAATATAGTATAATTAAAATTTAGTTTCTTAACCATTTTGATACCGATAATTTTTTTATGAATGAGCCAAAAATAACTCTTGAAGTATTTTATTTCGACATATTATGAATGCATAAAATAAGTGTAAACAAAACTATCTACATATACTTTATGAGTAATATTGCATAGTTTCCAATTTACTTATTTTAACGTTTTTTATAAACTATATCTCAATTTAAATATGAAACACCGAAAATATTTTCATAAAAGGCTTTAATATATTGATTCTTTAACATTAAAAAGAATCATATGAAAACGATTGTGTTAAATCTGCTTTAATTTCAAGCACATTTTAAAGTGCAATTATATGTATTTCACACATACCTTAAAAGACCACGTACATTTCAAGAAGTAAGTAAGGTGAAACTTATTATTAAATGGAAGTAAATGAGTACGTTACGTGTAAGCTCTGACTCAAATTTATGATTGTAACGTGAAAAATCTTTAAGGAGTTGTTTGTTCACAGTAAAGTATAACAGTGCTTTCAAAGAAATATATTAATACTCCTTACGCAAGAAACTTTCAAATGAAGCTTTTGTAACATGTTGATTAACTTGCATTAGTGAAGATGGCACCTGTAAATGTTAGAGTATATTATATTAAATTATTTAAAACAGTGGCTAATAAGACAACTTGAGCTGGCTTTTTCCTTTACCATCTTATATTATATTTCAACGATTTATTTTCATTATCATTATTATCGTGTTTCTTAAATTACATCGACTTTAAAAAGGAAAAAAATAAGCTTTTGAGTTTGAAAAAAGGATGACCTATGCAATTAATGACCAGGAAAACGGATTTCCATCGCGTAAATTCTATTGGTTTTTCATCAATTTCTTATTAAAATAATATCTGATTGGGTAAATAAAACACCGGTTTTAGTCTTCGTGCACTTCAAAGTTGTATTTATTTAATAATTTCACTTTGGTCCAAAATCATTAATTATTTTTTTGTGCCTGATGTAAGATAAAAATCTACGTGGGTTACGTCCTTTTTACTTTCCACCGTTGACATGTTTAATTATCCATAAACTGTATCAATTTTAACGAACTTGTGGATAGAATAAGTAAAATACTTTGAAAAATATTTTTTCTCGACAATAGGATTTTTTACAAATTACAGACGGATCATAAACTGAAGATTATTAAGACTAAATACCCTAATTTTTTATTTAGGCTCTATTTAATCTGATTATGAATTATTGTATTTTTTCGATTGCATATAATTTATCGAAGGTGTTTCGTAATGCTCGATGTGTCTTATAACCGATGGCGTTTATAATGCCTATCAACAACAAATCAATCAAGGTCTTTGCTGGACATTGTAGGGAAGAGGTCTGCTGATATAATCTGTTTTATTTCGTCGCACTTAAGTGGTATCCCAAATAAACAAAAGGATAATGTCACTGCTGGTGCTAAGGGTGCTCTTAAACTTTATTCACTAATTGAGAGATATGCGTTACTAACATTCAAATAACATTTTTTTTATATTAATGAGTAAATTCACAAAACATAAACTAAAACAATGTTACTTCTTGCTTGCATAGATAAGTTTTTAATTTATTTTAAGTAATAAAAACACAAATCCACGTAACAAATATATGCACCAGAGAGATTACTTTCTATAAAATATATAATATTCTTAGAACTCAAATTAATATCTTTTAATCTATTAATCTTGTTCCACATTCGTGCCTTAAGCATAATATATTACATTGACACTACATTACACTTCCAAGAATGTTTATCATCAGCCAGTACTTTCAGGACCTTTCAAGACAAGCATCTCATAACATGAATACATTTTATAGATAGTAATTAGCGGAATTTCATTAATCTTTAATAGCTATAATCCAGTTGGATTGACAAAAATACTTGAAACAATTTAAAAATAAAATATATTACGATGATAAAGCAAACAATCATAAATAATTTGGTTATAATTGAACTGTTAAATTGAAGAATATTTTCAATTCCTGTTGTACAGCTATCCGATGTGAGTACACATAGAAAATGGTATTCGTTACGGATTATGGGAAATTATCTCACCCACTGATTTAGCGAATAGAATTTAATTATATGTTTTAATTGGTATTTCCGACTTCATTTGAAAATGAGTTTTAGGGAACTTAAGTCTTATTTCCTTTCGAATTTCTAAACATAAATTTTCAATTATCTATCTTAATTAAAGGTACTACAACTAATTTTATAAACTATTCTCTAGAGGTTAAGCTAAGCTAGAGTTGATATTAATTATTATTTTGAGACAGTGGCAGTAAACATTTTTGGCAGTTATAAGCGTATCTTAGATATTTTTTGCACATACTCATTAAAAAAACAATAATATACATATAAAAGCAAATACTTCATGCTGAAATCGACAATTTTAAGTTTTAAATGAGTGTCGTCATATTTTATTATTTTTTTTAACAGGTAAAATGATTGTATTTTGAAATGTAAAAGGTAAAATGAAAATATTTCATAAACTAACGGCCCATGTGTTTTTTTTTATTTTTCCACTCGGCAGATAAAGCATATAGATTTCAAAGGACGAAAATGGCAACCACAGACCGTATAGATATCCGCATTATAAAAGGATATTTTGACATTTTTTAACAGCTAAAATAACATATGAAAATTTATTTCGCTACTGTTCACCGTTAGCGATAATTTCTTGTGACATACAGAAACAAATATGCAATTTATACTTTACAATATAGATTTTGTATTAACACTTATTTTACTATAATATCTTTAGATATGATATGCTTTTCAGCTAATTACTCTACTCATTAGACATCCAATATTTTACCTTTCGATTTTTAAAAGTTTCTCTAGTTATTCATCATTCAGTATACTAAATATAGCTGTTGCCAGGTTTTTAAATCGTCAAAAACGATTTTATCTTTTCTGTGGCGTAAAGGTTAACGTGTTTTCCTCGCAATTTAGGGAATGCAGGGTCGATTTCCATAGCTGTCGAATTTTAAAAAATCCAAAAATACAGAACTGGATACCGATTGGGCTGAGTAATTGTCTGATAAGCCATTGTCGAGAAAAGTAATCTGTAATTTATCCTCTCTTTATTTACGTCAATATATTATATTATTAACTTTTTATAAAAAAAAATGTTTCTCTATAGAACTAAATTAGGCATATTGTTTCTATCTATTGATTGTATTGTATTTTGATACAAATTCAACAGTTTCTACAAAATAAACCTTACCTAACGTAACCTAACCTAACCTAACGAACAGTAAAAAAATGCTTATTTAAAAGATACATTTATTTACATTATCATTTTCTTTATTTATTTCCAAATATTAATTAATATGTTAAAATTATCAGCCTCTTTTTGTTTCTATATAGAACTGGACTTAAATCTACTATTTTTGTTGCATGGCAATCCATCATCCTATAAAATATTAGTTATGGGAAATCGAATGAATTCTGTACGTTTAAAAGATGCGGTCTATTATTTACGGATGCGTGAACGACGCGCAGACCCATTCCAAATGACCCAGTCGTTCCAATGCGAAATTTAAAAAAAAACTCTTTTTAACATTTTTTACTACAGAGCTTTCGGATTTTTTTAAAAAGCTTTTCTTTTATTATAAAAAGGATTGATATTTTACAATAAAAAAATGCCACAATATTCATGCATTTTAAGTCATGAGAGTTGTTTTTTATAATTATCTTTTGAAAATTTTCAATCGAAAAAATTTGAGACCTCAAATTTTGCTTGTCCTCATCCATTGATCATTTTACATATATTTTGAAAATAGGGTTTCCTAAACATAACATAGGGTACTCATCAATATTATCTGAAATGGTTAATTACTGTATTGTTTAGCTTATAACCTAATCTATCTTGTACATAGAAGTCTTGTATCATGCATGTGATACTACCTATCATACGAACAGCTATCTCCAAAACAGTTTTGGTTTATAGTTGATATTGTAATATAGTGTCTATAAATTTTCGTAATGTAACCTATAGATTAAAATATTTCATAGATACATTAGAATAGATTCAAGTTAGGCGTAAATATTTACTTTCACGCTTCTTTTTAATTTCTATGGTATGAATTGTATGTCGTTGAACTTATTATTGATCTTAAGATCTTGAAAATTTCCATATGGATAAGATGCACTTTATTTACCGTCAAATTTAAAGACAGCAGTAATCTTTAAAAAACTATCTCTTTAGCAAATCGAAGACGATGCATCTTTATAAATTCAATGTCTAGTTTTTCATAAAGCTTTTATAGTCCATAAGTTAGTGTGAAGAGATGTTATGAACTGTCTGATTTTAGTTTTAAAATATACTTTTTCTTTTAATTATTTGTGATACCTGGGAGTTTAAGGCAGTCATTTTTTTTATATAAACGTTAACGCTGGTTTTGTTTATTTTTAATAAGCCTTTAGTACTTTTGACGTTATGTGAACATTAATAGATGCGATTACCGTCGGTGAGCAATCTTCTGATTATTGTTTTTTTTTGCTTGCTTTGTAATTCAAACATCAAACTTCCAAAAAATATTATATATTAATTTGTAAAAATAAATTATTAAAACACTTTGAAAACTCAAAAATATTTTCATTTCGAAACATCTCTCAAATAAATATATATAAACCGAGTGTTTATCATGAAAAAAGTCTTTCGCGAAACCCAAAATATAACCTGAAATTTGTTTTTTTCGGTCTGAATACACACAGAGACGCACTCGTGCATAAACTAATGTAGGATTTAACCCATTTCAACCAAATAGCTTGACTTTCATTCGATATTAAAAACATAAGCTCTTTTTCATTCGACAAATATATCATTTATAACAAATAATCAAAAATATTAGAAAATATAGCAATCTAGTTATGTAGTGTCTTATTAATGCGTGTTTAACTTATGAAAAATACAATCAGCCATTTTATTCTAAATTCAAATAATTCGATTACAAAGTGAATAAATTTATCTTTTTAATTGATGCACAACTTGTACATATTATGATATTTAGCTATTTCGAAATAAGGTTAAGAAAAGCTCTTATAATGAGCTTTTAAAAAAGAAGCTTGCAACAGGTCTTATGATTACGGTGTTTGTATTTGTTTGTCGTAAAGAGATAAACAAAAAACAGATCATGCAGCAACTATTACAAAGTTATTACACTAGAAATGACTTATGACTTATATTTCAAATTGCAAAATTCAAATTCAAATTAGTATATATTCTACTATTTATTCATTAATCAATATTACTGACTTAATCTAGATATGAGAATTAATTAAAATTTTATCTGCCTAGTGCCAAGCCAACTGTTGATGCCGACATCCTTAGCGTTTCACCAAAAATATAACTACCAGGATCTGTGTCTGCTCGTTGACCAACGATCATCTTCTCTGTAGAATGTATATTTACTATAAATATTTAGACAGTGGTTACGGAATCTTCCATTTCATTCACCTTAATACAGTACATATAAATGAACAATATTTATATCTTGTTTTAATCATTTTCACCCTGATAGAGAAGCATGTGGATATCCGTAATGTCTCCAAAGACATATCTTGACAGATTTTTTACGAAAGTTGTTTTTCAGATAATTACTCAACCCAATAGGCATACATTCTTGCATTTTAAGATTTTTTTAATCCAGCACATGCGATCAACCCCGAATTCCCCGGATGATAGACGCGCACATTAACTTCTACTCTACCGGAAAGATTACACCGGGGAATATATAAATTAACAATTCAAAAATAGCAAAATATTTTTATATGTATCATATTTTCTGTATATGTATTCACAATTTTTCTTTAAAACTCGGAAAATTTTGAAATATGCGAAAATTCATGTAATTCTCTATCTAAAATTTTGATCGCGTATTAGTTTATACTTGAAAAATATTTGTGAGACCAACAGTTTGTAAATATGAAAAAAAAAATCAACCAACAACTTACTATCTAAAAAAATAAGTTTATAAATTTCGAATAGTTTAGTGATTTGACTAAATTTCTACAAAACACGATCAATTGATAGAATTTAACTAAACAATTTATTTTATAAAACAAGAGGACACATTTACATAACACGGTAGAATATTATTTCATACCAAAAATTATTATATAATATATTATACTGTATGCGCATCTTTTAAATATGTGCCAATATTAGATTGTGTGACTTAAACAAATGTCAATTAAATTTATATTTTAGCTTCAAGACAACTTACCTTTATTAAATTCGTTTTATAAATTCTAAAAAGAAGTTTTAGAATGCCAGTTTAATATGATTATTGTCATATTTAAATTCAAACCATTTCGCAAATCATATCGTTTCAAAATCTCTACTTTGCTAATTTCTCTTCTCGGATATATCGAATACACCCACTTAGCTTTTGAAATTGAGATAAGAGATTTATTTTATAACAGACAATAAAACAATATTATGTGTCTGTCAGAAACATTTTCAATTAATGATGTTTCCCTAAACGCTAAGAGATATTTTATGAAATTATCAATTCAATTATAAAAGGCTCTTCAACGGCAATTTGATATTTCTTTGTGCTTAACAGATTGGATGTCCGTTTTGTAGATAGCTTTTTAATTTATCGCACCGGAAATAGAAAATTTTAATATTTTACGAACACGCCAATTTAAATAACGATCTCATGATATAAAAATAATTACAACAAAGAAAATGGTTTGATAAGAATCGTTTGGTAAGTTTTTTTTTATTTACTGTTTGGTAGAATATTTAAAAAAATGTTTTTTTTTCGCAGTAATATTATAATATATGGACCGTTCAATTAATTTCGTTCCATGTTTCCTCGTTAAAAACTTTCAAATTATATATTCAAAACATTCACAGCGTAACATACAATATATAAAAAAAGTTTAAATTGCACGCATAAAAATATATATAAGAAACAAAGCAAAAAAAATTACAAAAAAATAAAAGAGGGAATTTTAGAAAAAAAAGAAAGAAGACCTGCAAATAACGTAAGACAAATCCTATTCTAGAAATTTCCAAAATAATAATTCACACTCACTCTCACTTAAGTGGAAGATATTAATAACTTCAGCAATCTCGTTAAATCCACCCATTGCTCTTTCTATTGGTATCATAATGGCAGGTTAGTTAGTACACGATCAATAATAAATTGAAATACACCTAAAAAAGTCTAGAAAAAAAATATATTATTTTATATAGGTTAGTTATTATATGATAAGATAAGGTTAATATTAAATATAATATACTATACTGTTATTTTCATACATTTATTCACACGAGAAAAGGTTTTTTTTACACTATCATGTTAAACCGTCTCTATTTCAGAATAATAGGTATTCCGAATGGCACTAGCGATAAAAAAATATATTGATATCATTTTTAACCATTTTCTATACTTAAGGGAGAAAATCCCTAACATATCTCACCATTCAAATAAGGGCTCTTTCCAATATCTCAATATATATATATATTTTTAAAGTCTTACCTGTACCCTAAAAACATCGTTTCTTTTTGTTGAATGTAAACGAACACCTGCAAGGTGTATTTACGTCACCAAATTCGAGTTTTAAATGAGTATGACATCAAACATTAAAAACAATTTATTCATCTTCATATTTTTTTTATTGTCTTTTTTCTTGAATAAAACGAACTACATTATATAAAAAATTACGTTATAATCATGGTGTTCAAGTTCGATATAAGTTTTTTACCGTGTTTGCTCCAAAATTGGAGCATATAGATCTCCGCAATGTGAAGGTTTGACTTAACAGATTATTTTTTACGAGAATCAGTTATCAGACGATTGCTCAACCCAATAGGCATTCAGTCCAGTATTTTTCAGATTTATAAAAATCCAACAGATGTTGGAGTCAAATTCGAATTCTCTGGATTAAGAGGCGCGCGCGTTCAGCTTTATACTACCAAGGATACAGTAATTATATCAGAAAAAAAATAATCTATTAATTTATAAATAATGGTTTTCTTCTTCATTAAATGATTTTTACCGATAAAAATGAAAGAATTACATTCTTCATACCATGCAATTTTCTCCACTCTTTTCCCACATAAAAAAATATATAATTTCTTAATACTTCGCCTCTTGTGCTTGGAGGTTGTAAAAAGGATTATTTATTCTCCCTTGTGAAATTAAAAATGTTTTTTAGCGCTTAGCTCGAGTAAAAATGTGACTCTTATGACCTAAAATGTAATTCAGTTGCATATTATAAGGGCCATACTAGTCTGATAAATACTTTTATATGTGTTTTTATTAAACTATAAGATCTAAGAGGACGATGGTGATATGATGAGAAAAAAACTAGAATATCATAAAAGGACGTAAAACGTAAAATAGTAGGTATATAAATGTTTGGTTGCTAACGTGAATATTGAAGAAGTTATGACAAAATTTGATAAGTTCATTCAATATTTTATATATTAACTTAGCTAATATACATTTAACTTCCCGTCTCCTAGTCTTACAGTCACTCCAGTAGTATAGAGGTTAGAGTGCGCGTTTCGTAATCCGAGGAATATGGATTCGATTCCCACAAATGTAAGAGTTTTAAAGATCAAACAATGCAGGAATGGATGCCCATTGAACAATTATCTGATAAAGAATTTTCGTGAAAAAATATCTGTCAAGACATGTCTTTATATTGCGGAGATCAATATACTCCTCTTTGTAGTGAATATCTTCAAAATGTGTAGATTCGTATACTCTACTTTGCAAGCAAATGTGGTATGAAAAAGCATACAACACACAAGACACAATGAAATAAACATTATATTTTTTTTCTTTTTCCTAAGAATATATATTCAGATTAAACTTGTATTTTTGCAAGAGAACTTTAAAAATTTTAGCCTTAATATTTTTTTAGAAGTTATTAGCTTTTTTTTAAACTGTATACAAACAAAAATATATTATGAAAAGTAACCAGTCAATATAATTCGTCAAATTATGTAGATCTATTACATTATATTCCATTCGTATGGATTGGATATTGTTACAAAAAATTGAATTGAATTCAGAGTGCTTTTCAATTGAAAAGGCTTCACTGCGGATTAAAATGGCTCAAAACCAGTTAAATTTTAAATTCTACTTCAAAACAAGCAAGTCATACTAATTTTAAAAAGGATTATAATGGTTTAAAAATGATCACATATTGGTATCACACTACAATCAACATTGGCCAGATGTTTTTAAAAAGAATTCTGTCAAGTACGAGCTGTAATTATCAATGAAATCATCATTATAATAACGGTTAGAAGAGATGGCCTTAAAATCAATAAAAAAATCTTATCCATCATTGGAAGTTTACCAGTTTTAAATAATTTAGAATTTATCCATTATTCTCGAGTATTATTGTCTCCCCAATAGCGTAAAATGCGTGAGTTTTAGATTTTTGCATTTGCTGTATTTAAGAAAAAAAATTACAGAACTGTATACCAATCGGGTTGAATAGTTATCTGACAACCAATTCTCGTGAAAAATAATCTCTCAATACATGTCTTCACATTGCGAAAATCTATATATTACGCTTTCGGAGTAGACAACTTTATACTGTGTAGATCTGTTTGACTCTGCCGCTCTGACTAATGTTGATCTGTATGCCCCTGATATCTACCTAAGAAATCGAGAACATCAGCTGTTTTCCATTCCTAAATGCAGGACTATCCTGCCAGTAGTCATGC
>JAGVSQ010013016.1:0-11316 GCA_022683975.1 Rhyacophila evoluta
TCTTAATATTAATTTCTGTGTTAGTGTGAGCACTTCAATGTGTGCGCAGATGTCAGGTGAGCACTTGTCATGTGTGCAGTTGTCTGGTTACCAATATGTACAGTTTTCTCACTAAGGGTTAGTACAACAGTAACATGTAACCGTTGACCCTACGTGGTGACAGAAATCTTGGGTATATATTATTATAATATCATAATATGAGAAAGAAGCTGTATATTATCACACTAACTCTCGGAAAGTATTATCATCTGAAGAATACCCGTGACTAGGCAAATTGGTAGATATAATAGACTTCAAACAGAACATGATAGGAAGGGAATCCGTCGCATTGATGATCAAAGAAGGAGAAGAGTCTTCTTTTATAAAGGCAGTAATTAAAATAATATATGAATCCTCTCACATTATATGTCGTCATTTCATGTTACAGCCACTAGCGTATATGGACGAGACGTTGAGAGGAAACGGATTGTGGGCGAGGGTGAGTGTATAGGAGTTTTGAGGGTTGGGAGGGAGATACTTTGTAGAAAACAGTGATTCATCCCTAAACGCCCCCCTCTTCGTGTCACAGCAGCCGCCGGCGCTGTTTAATTCATCCCTATTTCGACTTATACACATATATCTCAACTGCACCAATAATATAAAAGTTTTTTTTTTCATTTTTACCCAAAATCTAGGTATGACTGACCACTAAGTATCCACATAGGCAAATAAATATATTAAGTGTACATAACATCGGAAAGTAAAAATAATGGATTATTATTATACTTCTTCCAACAGCAAGAAGCTGATATGTACATATTTGGAATTTATATTTGGACTTGAATTGTGGTGACGGTGTAAATTAAATTGTATGCGTTTAATCAACATATTTTACACTAACATCTGAGACAATATCTCCAGCGGTTTCACGCCTAACCCTACTTAGCCTAATATAATTCGTTGCTTTATTTCGCTTCGGGGAATTCGGATAACACATAAATCATATCGTGTGTCAGGAGTTAGATAGATAGATACCTACCGCTTAGGTTTTTAAATCATCATATATGGATTCAAATGCGCATCTTCTTCAAATTTAGATATACGGATGATCATAATACTATTTCATTAAAATATAGTTAGTTTTGAATTATGAATATTTCCAATTTCATTCTGTTACAGTCTTCACACATTGCTTCATGTATGCAGATTTTTAAATGTTTGAATGTACTTTGTTTTTTGTTAAAATGTATGAAATGCTTAGCCGGAATAAACCTTTTAAATGGTTTCAGCTAGCTTAAATAAAAAAATAATAGTATTAGTGAGCTCCTATTTAAATAATTACTTTCCTCTACCAGTTGGTGACTTTGATAGTAACTGCAACTCCAATGATCTATCCTATATCTAATAGTACCGTGCCGTGAATTGGAGGCATTCTTGTGTCATCACTTGTTTACATATATAACTCGCACGTTTTTTAAATTTTTAGGCCATTTCAAAGAGGTATATATTTTTAAAATATTTTTTTTCATTTCCAAGTAGAATATACCGGGGAATTTGTTAATGTTTCTTTTAAAAATGGGCCCATCACATTCAGGGGCTCATGTGCGGTGTTCTATATGGACAATTAGGACGATGCGGCCCTGATATCTAATATAATCACCAGCCCATCGGCAGCATACTACCATAAATCACTCATATTTATTATAACCTACAGATAATGCAGTTACTAACTTACTCATAGCATGTTTACAGTTAAAGAAAAAATCACCATATGCCGAAATGATTATTCCCTTGAACATAAGTCTGAAATAATTACTGATAATGAGTTTTTCTCCGTTAATAGGCTAGCTATCGTCAAACTAAAGTCTGCAAACGATAGGCCTTGTAAAAATTAGTAGATCTGTCAGAAAAAGTCATTTTGGCCAAAAATGCACTTAATGAGTTTTACCTTTATAGAGACGAAAATATGATATCTAGCCACACAGCAATTACATTGGCAACGTTCGCTACACAAAATTCTTACATATCATAAAATAAGAAGACTGATGTTGCGAATTGTTATTCATTGTGTCTTATAGTTGAGAAGTCTGTCAAAGATGTCCTCACCTGAAGCGTCGTCAAGCAAACTCAAACTACTACATTGACAGGATAGCAAGAATGAAGGCGTCCCTCAAAAAATCAAATAAATGAATACATTAATCTAAATAGATGTATACGATTGTACTAGCTAGTTTTTTCCAAGAATAAGTTCCATTTCTTGGACATATCCATTAATTCCCTGCTACACAAATCTCCCATGTGCTGTCCCGCTTTTAAAATACATCATTAACATCTTTTGTCTTTTGATATTCAATTTAAGTGTGTATTTTATGGATAATGGTAGCAAAGATTGGGTACCGCTGTAATAAAAGTCAGCTAGTACCTGCCTACGTAATGATATCTGTATTTCACCATTTCGCTATGTGCCAGACGGTGGGTGCTGTGTGAGCGCGCGTCAGGTGACGCAAGGCATGGGCGGACTAACGAACAATCGTAATATTTTCATGTGCTCTATTCATTATTTACAAATTATAAATTGTATGCATTATTCGATATGAATTAAGCCACCTATTTCTATGAATTGGTTTTATCTGATAAATTTAAAAAAACCAAAAAAAATTATACTGCCACCTAAAGCATAATAAATTCAAGTATTTTTTTAGCATGTATGTATTTATAATATTTTGTAAAACACGGAATCTGTTTTTCATCCAGCTAACAGAATTTGAGCCGGAGCCTACTTGGATTATTTTTGTTGCGGCGTTATCTACTAGACCGTGTTAGTTGGAATTAGCAAGATAGTATATTTTTTATGTTGTCATAAAAATGTGTTACCATGTTGATATTTTCTATTTATATATTTTTTACAGTAATAACTTATGTATAAAACTGTAAATGTATCGAATGAGTATGACTGTAGAAAGTGCATATTTTTATATTATATTTTAAGTGGTTAATAATACTGTCAAAAATATTATGATAACAATCGAAACATTATATTTATGAAAACACAGTAAATTAATTCACGTGAGTAAAATTCGATTAGTTAAATATTAAGCCTAGTGGCGTAGCTACATATTCAGTGTCTTGGAGGAAGTAAAATCGTTGAATCTCCTATGGTTTCTTGTTTTTTAGCTCTCACAAAAAATAAAAAAAATGATTTTGTGTCCCTCACGATTCGTGCACCTGGAGCAATTGCTTCGCCTGCTGTCCGGTAGCTACGTTAATTTTGAATAAAAGCTATGATGTGTGGGGTTCTCCATGAAAAATGTATTTTTTGTGATATAATTAAGAAATATTCAAGTTTTATATCTGAAAATTACAACATTTTGATACACAATAAATAAATACTTAGTAATTGTAATATATAATTACAATAACAGCGCGAAGGTAAGAAGTATATTTATACATTTTTAATTTTCTTATCTATCGGGTAATATTCAATAAAGCATTTCTTTAGCTTTAATTATATCAATGTAGATGATGATTGTGCTTAGATTTGAAAGCAGTTCCACAGAGGATATTATTTATGAATTCTCTTTCTTAAAACCTTATAACATAAACCGTGGAATCACTTCTCACGGAATCAACATAGTAAGATGTTGTAATGATTTAATAAAAATATTATTCAAAAACAAAATAAATGTGGTTAATTCTAAGCTACATCACTGACGGAGCACGATCACTCTATCACGAAATAACAATGGCGATGTTTTTGAAACAACTAAGTGAGTACTTGCTCGGCGGAAGTTTGTTGGCAGACGATGCGTGACTGCTCGCCACTGTTCTGACATCGCTCTATTCACAGTGACTGCGCTATAGCCACATGGGTACATTCGTTGGGCGGGAAATTTAAACAAAATAAAATGGCGATTTCGCAAATTCATCGAATGGCCGATAAATTGGCGCGAAAAAAAGACCACTATAATTATTAATGCGTGTCTGCAGTGACATACGGCAATCAATATATTTAATAAACCATTAAAAGTTGGCCAATTCTTTTTTTTAATTGATTGTTGTATTTAGACTGTATATATTTGTATTTATTAATTACTATTTTATTTATCTGCACTTCACGCTGTGATGAACGACAAAGACATTTGATTATCTATTAGTAATTTTCCATCAAGTGTTAAGCGAAAACACTGATTTCATGTTGGTTAAAACCGCAATTATGAATCGTTCCGAATCTTGATTCGCGGGTTCAAAAATTCGCGCTGCAATGAAATAAAATAAAACTGCTTTTTGTTCATGCTTATTTAAAGCAATGGCATTGGGTGAAAAGCTAACAACCAACTCATAAAAAATACATCTTCATATGATCATTTATCTATCCCGCATCGGAAATGTTATTTTTGTTTATGTTTTTGTGAAGGCAAACTCATTATGAACGACAAATAATACTGTTTTTGCTTTTATTACCAACTGTCTCGTACTCATTTATATGTGTTATCATATTTACTACTAAATATATATAAACTAGAGCCTATAATTTTAAATATAACTATAAATTAAATACTAAATATACTTTTATTTTACAAAACTACTAAATGCTGTTTTGACTGGATCGACATACCGTCTATGGATACCAAGAGAGATATATAATGGCCACACTTTATTTAGATATTTTTATAAAATGGTTGTTTATTATTGTAGAAAATTGTTATTAATTAGAAGGTTGATTGTGGAGAACAAGGTAACAATCTGATATATTTGAATGCATGCAATATTCATTTACGATCTCATTTGAAGAAGAATATAAAGAATAGAAGTTTTATATTATAGCGAAAGTAATTTAAAATCTAGTAAATTTTTTACCACGACCAATCTGAAATTGTAGCAGATGAATGTCAATAACGTGAAAATTTCAGTTCTTGACTTGTGACAGTATGAATGAGTCATCTTGGCAGATTTTTTATACACATTGGTTGTCAGTCAATCGCTCAATTTATTGTATACCCAGGCCTACATTTATATATATTTTTAAATACTTGTTCAGCTGCAGGAATTGAACTCACAAACTTCGGCATCGAGACGTGCACGCTTATAAATCGTTCTATCATACTATCAATAACTGTTTAAATATATGAGTATGCATATATATGCCTTTCATTAAAAATGGTTATAAAAATTGCATGTAACGTGTATTTATAAAAAGTACTTGAATTTTGTTGAAAAGCCACATTGTATTGGAGTAAAAACACAATTCATCATATTTATAATTATATCAACTGTATGCATAACTTTTAATTTTCATTAAAATCTATTTGGTCCGAACTCTATTGAAAATAAGTTGTTTTTAATACAAATTATAGTATGTAAAAATGCACAAAATTTATGTAATATCTGTAAACAGTTTGCATAGCTCAAATAAATATTGATATGGTAATTCTATTATTCCATCATAAGACCGAATCTTTTTGAAAAAATGTTTGCTGTCAAAAAACTCTTAATCAACCTTTTATTTGGAGACACTTTACGTGAAAAGTAATTAAATTTTGTTGTGTATTAAATTGAAAAACCAAATACACCAGACACCCAATAAAAGCCCAAAGAAACCGTATTCTTACCTTTGAGAACAGATTCCTATGGCGGATTCTGGGGATACTGTGGTGTGACTTGTTCGAATTGAATCACTAATCACTGACAAGGTGAAGTTGCGACGGTGGACCTGGATCGGCCACATATTGTGTAGACCTCAAAAGATTCTTAACCTGCCCTGCCTATTCTTTAAGCCAATTGATTCTCAACGTCCTAGAAGGCCGCTTAATACCATATAGAGAACGTATTCGGTGGAGTTACGGGATGAAGATATGGCCTGGAAGGCCCAAGAATACTAGCAAGCGACAAGGATTCTTGTGTATTCTTGCAGCATGTGGTGTCCATATTCTCCACTTAGGAGATGGACCTACCTATTTAAGACAACCGAATTTCGATGTCACGGAGGGTTACTTTTTACTATCTACAAAACCATTCGGCGGTGCCACACGATAATGACAAGACTTGTGAAGATAGTAAAATATTAGCTATTTACAGGAATTCCATATGTGTCTATATGCTTCACTAAGCGAACAGGATATGAAAGAAGAGTAGCCTCACAAATTTTTTCCAAATCATTTATGTAAATTTTTTATGAATATGCGAAATCAATACAGATAGATAAAGATCTAATTATTTGTATTGATTTACGATGTCCACTCCGAAAGTGTATATGAATCTCCGCAATATGAGGACACGTCGTATGAAGCTTTTTATTATAAATAATATTAAAATCGCAGATATGATAAATACTGAAAACTATTAATATTTTAATTTGTTATCCACTTGACAACAGCCTAATAATTATATTACATAAAAAAGTATAATGACGTCACAACCAAAATAGCTATCGATAGTCTGTAAAATTGAGCATCCATGAATATTTCTGGTAATATAAAATAATATTTTCACTTAATCAATCGCCCAAAATGTATACACTAGTGACTAGTATCAATTTGTATATATTATATATGTAAGTATAATCCGTTTTTATCCTATTTAGACACATATATTATATATCTACGCGTTACTTAAATATACACTTATGTATAGATAGAAAAATAGTGTATATAATATGTTCGGTTATTAGTGAAGACAGAAATGTTAAAAGGTATCAGACACGAACGACCAATGAACATTTATTATAAGAATACAATAGAATGTATTTAATCCAATTCAGTAAATAAGCCGATTAATAGACATATTATTAAGCAATTTAATAATATTTAAATAATTAGTCGCTAAATGCAAATAAGTGCTCGTGGTCAGAGGGCCTGCCCTTTGTCGTCCAATTAATTGCTGTCTAACTCGCCAGGTGTAGGCGGGCGGTGGAGGGGAGAATAGGAGGTGAGAAAGGTCACGATTATGTGCAGGTAGCCACTTGGCGATGTTTGCCAAATTACTCTGGAGAAATTTTATACATATTTAGTTAGTATTATTATTACGTAAATATATTTGAAGTAGATAAACATTTACTCATTATAAATGTAGATAAAAAATATTTGATGATAATAGGTGAAATGCTTGGATTGTGTAGATAACAAGTTAGGTACTGAGCGGTATTTATAAATGGAGATAACGATAATTCAGTTTTATCATTAATGATTGATACAACTGTATAGGTATATAGTATCCATTTCACTATGTGTAATGTTTAATGTTTTAGGAATGTCGAATGAAGATTTTTTAAACCATGTTCTGGTGTCTTAATCTTGATAGCTGATTGTAAACTAATCCAATAGTGTGAACTATTGCGAACCGTGTCCTGCGCCCTAATAATAAAAATGCTTATATGTTGCGATATGCGCGACCTCCGATGAGTCTTCGAAAGGAGGATCTTAAGAAGAGTTGGTGTATATGTGATGGTGCCACGTGCTAGAAATGAAAAACCGTGAATGGTAAATCCTGTAAATTTTGGTATCGTATCATGTGTAGAATTGGTATGACTCGGTAGGCCATGTGTCAAAGAAAAACGTCCAACTATGTGGCTAATCTTAAATACACTAGTAAAAAGATCTTCACGCCTAAGCTGAGATGGCTGGTGCAGAAACAATACAGCATTTATGACGGCGACGAAGGAAGCTTGTAGGAGGTAAATGGTAGCGAAGGCTTTCCTTGGAGGCAGCTGGGAGCCACATTGGTTTGTAATGCCGATAATAATAATTATGAAACTGAATTTGATGATAATAATTATAAAAATCATATGATTCTATCCACTCTTTTGCTAATCGATGAAACTTAAATTTGAAAGTTCGCTTAGAAAATATTTGAGTAACCAGCATTTAAAATGTTTATAAAAACTTAAAAGTCTATTGTATTCTTGTAAATATTTTATAAATAAACTTGAATCATGTTATGTTACATATTAATAAACGAAAATACATAATCAACGAAGGAAAAAAGTAAAAAAAAGTATTAACCAATATCAAAAAATAATAAAGATAATATGAAAGGAATGCTACATTGGTTTAAAAAAAAATAATTGCTTTCTTAT
Source organism: Rhyacophila evoluta (assembly GCA_022683975.1). NCBI lineage: Eukaryota > Metazoa > Arthropoda > Insecta > Trichoptera > Rhyacophilidae > Rhyacophila > Rhyacophila evoluta. The sequence goes on from JAGVSQ010013016.1 coordinate 8,051, forward strand.
TGGCCAATGCTTAGAGTGCTGATATATAATAATTATGATATCGATGTTTAGTGCATTTATATATTATGTACTCGACTATTTTTTTCATCCAACAAATAAACTTTTTATCAAGGGGGTCGATAGGTTAATGTGTATGTGATTTGGAGACGGAGGTTGCAGATTTCAATCGCACAGCTGTAGGATTTTTTTAAATCCAAAGATACAGGACTGGATGCTCAATGGGTTGACCAATCGACTAGTGACAGACTTTCGAGATTTTTTTTTTCAAAATAAGTCTATATGGGTACTCTACTTTCAGAGCGGTTTTGCTAAAAAATATGGCACTATTTCCATTCATTTTTAACCTCAGCATCTTATGAAGGCATATACAATTGATTTACTTTCATAATTGGATCATTGGATCTGAGAATATGTAGATTTATATGTAACGTACGATTTCCTAATACAATTAGTAGTTCTGGACTATATGTTTAGACTAATAAATAAAAAAAATCCCTCTTCAACATATTATGTGAAACACATATGCATAATCAAATAGTAAGATAAGATAAGAAACATTATGTAAAAAACCAAATAGTTCATTTTGATGCTATTTCCACAGATTGTTTATGTCACGTGCAGTTTCTTTTAATAAATACATTCTAAAATTTAACGTATTTTTTCTGGCTATTCATGAAATATTTTGCATAAGATTTCATTCAGGAATCCGGTGTGAGACAGTGAACAAAAACAATAACAAAGGAGAAAGTAAAGAGGTTAATGATAATTGACACGCGTTTAGAAAAACTCATTGTTCTCCATACTTACATCTATGTGCCTGGGTCTGTTTGCTCAGTGCTAACCAATCTTTAAGTTATTATTAAAAAAAAATAGCTGGCTTACTTGGGATGTGATTGACAACGTTTTATTGAATTGATTTATCCACAATTTATTTCATTGCATTTCGTGAAATACAGCAATTCAGTTTCTTTAATATTCCTAGCTATCCATTCGTTACCAATTTACATGGCCACCTAGAAACATTTGCCAAGTTTTGTTGTAAATATAATTATAGTTTTCAAGCTTTAAAACTTCAGCGTTCGGCACTTTAAAAATGGTTTCATTATTTTCGAAATTGAAAGGTTTGCGTGTCATTGAAATTAAATTGGGTAGTAAATGTTCGCACTGATTTGGGCTCATATTGTATCTTCTTCATTAATTATGACTCTGCACTTCTGGATGGTCCTAGATAGGTGTCGTATCCCTTTGAGTAATAACTAAGATTCGGCGATGAACATGATGTATTTTTATTTTGTTTGTAATATGTATCATGAATCTCCACAGTGAGAATATATTCATTCTACAAATCGAGTGTATTTATATTTACTACATATATGAAGGTTCACTTTGACATATTTTTTGACGAGAATTGTTTGTCAGCGATTTGCTTTGTGCAATGGGCATCGATTTCTGCAATCTTCATTTTATTTTAAATTCCTAGAACATGCGGGATTCAAGCCCGCAACCTCCGGCATCTAAGCGCGCATATGTACCTATCAGTTACCGAATCACTCTTCGTCAATAGTTTCATTATGAATTTTAATGGCTCGGATTCGTGGGGTTGGAAAGTTCGAACATCAATCTAGTAAGAAATCTCCCCGGTAGCCTAGAAGTAGTCGTGCATGCCTTGAACCCAAGGAATGTTGGTTCTATTCAGACATCTGGATAATTGGAGTGAGCAATTATCTGAAAAACAATTCTCCTGAAAAATGATCTTCTTCAAATTGCGGAGATCCATATACTCTATATTCAGAGCGGACATCTTCACACTATGTAGATCTATATGCTCTACTTTTGAAGCGGACATGGTAAAAAAAAGTATTGCACACTTGACGTGTTGCGTAATCGGTTGAATAAAAATCCTCGCAAAAAATCAGTTACTGTATAGCACGTCTACATACTGTAGATATTCGTATATTTCCAGTTTTGAAGTAGACTGTGATAAATCGCACCATTTGAACACAACGGTTGATCGCAATCAGATGTATAAAATAAGAAAAAAGTACCTTATACAGACAAATCCCGCTATGAAGAAACTCATGGGACCGCCCCTCTTATTTCGTTATACTGAAATTTCGTTATAAAGGAATTTTATATTGTTAAGTGCTTTTTTCTGACCCACCATGATTTATGTTCGCTATATTGGAATAGCGAAATTTGACTGTATATCGACTGCAGAAAGGAAAAAAGATGTAAGCCGCAAAGATTTTTTTTTACATGAGGCATAAATATGATAAATTTAGTTGTATTGGACCAAAGCAAACATTAAATAGATACAACCTTGAAGTGCATAAAGACTTAAATTGGTATTTTATTTAGCCAATTTGATATTAATTTCAGTAGTTATTTAATTAAGAAAAGCTAGAAAAATTGATATGACAGAAGTCCTATTTCTTGGTCGGGATTTTGACATACCACTGACTTTTCTAGCTTCAATAGCTAAATTTAAACATTAATTCGGGATTTGATAGAAGGTGTTTTAAGTTTTAAAAACTGAGAGTTATGCCCTTTTTCCTTTTTACGGTCAGTATCAAAGTTTTGTATTATACTTACCTAAATGTTAAAAATAAAATGAAGGTAACCTTTATGTTGCACAATTCAAACAACTCGATAGAGCAAAGTTACCTCGGATCAATACACAAAACACCGAGTCTAGAAAGTGACATGCGCCTTGGCGTGGCGATTCCACATATTTCCCCACTCCCTCCGCTCTCGGAGTCGAACCGCTGATTACTAGTCAGCCAAGCGTTGAGTTCCGAATCAAAATTAACAATCACAGAGCGCGGGCAAGCGGAAATACGGCTGCTTTGAAACTTCAAAGACCTTTCTGTGTGCCCGATTTCAATATTGAGAGCCGAATGCGGGGTTAAGTTGTATACGACAACGCAAAGGCCTGCCAAGGAACAAAAGAGAATCGACATCACAACTATTCGAATCGGTCCTCATTTTAAAGTATTTTAATACTTTAAAATGCGAGTTTCTTGTGATACATTCCAACGCATTTATTATTCAAATTACCATTGTTTTTAAGTTTAGTCAAAAAAAACATTTCAATACTTGACTATACACAATATTTTTAGTTAATATAAAACTATCGGTGATGATGTTAAAAACTAAAAGTCAAACAGTTGGTCTAAAAATGGTAGCCAAAATGTACACGTACAAATCTCGATAACCAGACAACTGCACACATGAAAAGTGCTGACATGACATCTGCGCACACATTG
>JAGVSQ010013017.1:0-11315 GCA_022683975.1 Rhyacophila evoluta
TTCAATAGCTGTGCTCGATTGATCTCCAAAATTTTTTGATAGAACAGTTTGTGTTCCCATTAGTTAATTCAGTTATATTTCTTGTCTCCCCGTTGGATAATTGGTGAGCATGCTAGCCTCACATCCGGGGGATGCGGTTTGATTGCCAAATTTGTTAGATTTTTTAATAGAAACTGGATGCCAATTAAGTTGACGAATTGTTTGATTCTGACCAATTCTCGTGAAATATAATCTAACAAGAAACATTTTTGCATTGCGGAGAGGAAAAATACTTCCAAGATATTTGGGTAAAATGGAGTAACTTTACTTTTAAAATGCACCCTCGCATGGTTCCGTTTGGGTGAGTTGTGTTTTTCCGTGTAATACCATCATAAGAGTTGTCGCGCTGACAAATTCGAGAAATGCTCGCTCACTATTTAATTGGGGTCGGAGAAGGCGTGAGCTGCCAAATGACGGGCAAAGGAAGGATGGGCGCGAGGGGGATGTGACTTCACGATGGGGGCGTAATGGGGTTTCGAGGAATAAAGGAACATCTCAAAGTCAACTACAACGAGGCTGGCAAAATATTAAGCTTGCGTTATAATTAAACAATAGACCGCCGCAGATTCGTCTGTTCATATCGAGAGAGCAATTAACTCAGGTTAGAGTGTAGTTACCCTCAAATTGTTTGATATTATGCACCCCTTTACCAAATTCAGTTATCTCCAGAGTTACAACATACAAGAATTCTTCTCAACCATTAATTCTCATCGTTTTCAGTTGATTTAATGCGTGCCAAACTGCTTCAAGACTTAGGTTACCACGAAATTAAGTGCGTGTGATGCCTAATATTATAAAAACTTTTTAGCATTTGAATTTGTTCACAAAAAAATCTTAATGTTACATTTTTAGTAGCAAAAAAATATCGTTATCAAATTGCAACAGCCAACCAGTCCAACACGTTAATGAACCGATTCGGGAATTTTTTCCTGTTGAAATGTACAAAATATACAACGCGATATATATCGTTGTTAGTTTAACACTGTTTGGGTAAGTCTAGGATAGATTCAAACTCATTTTATATTCAAATTAAATTTATTCATTTACTTTTAAAGTTGACTTTTTACGATTTTTTTTGTATTTTTAATCATCGCTGAAAGTTTATAGTATTAAGAATTATAATTTCATAATGAGTTACCACTCAAATTTATAAATCCAAATAAGTATTTACAAAAGCATATAAATAAATATGTATGTATGTATGAATATAGATAATAACTAAATTAATCACTTCTTGGTAACTAAGCCCAAAATATACACATTACTCACGATATATATAAAAAAACGCCACTGTAGCAAACAATATTATTTTTATTTTTAGGAACACTTTATGTAATATGTTTTTCTATCCCGAAGAAAACATCAAATTTCAAAAAGCAAATATGAATTTATTTAAACATTCGTGGTATTAAAAATTGAATCAGTCCTATGTAATGGAAAAAATTCTTTTATATGGCGGATACACCACGCGAAGTAAGTCATTTTTCAAAGCCTATTTTTTGTATGTATATTATTTATAAATTTAGAATAATATTATCGGTTCGAAAACTTTTTAGAAACCATTATTTTCTACACATACAGATATGGCTTAAAATAAATTAATCTATTATGTTTTTTATATATTTATCTGTTTCCTAAGTGAAGCCTATAAACACTGAATGGCGCCTTCAAGAATGCATATTACCAATCAGTACTCTTACATCCTCCTAAATCATGCCATAATTCTATGGATCTGCTGAATACATTATGAATAATTATTAACAGCATTTAAAGACACCAACTTCTGGCGTTGTCGGTTTGAAAATTTCTTCTTCCAGTAAGGACAATTTGAAGTCTGTAAAACATGGCCAACACAAATCCATTTCAATTTTGTTCTTGTTTTTAATTCCCTCGTTGCAAAAAAAGTCGTACCACCATATTCCCAGAATCCGCTACAAGCATATGTTCTTAACCCTTAGTGTACGATATCTCAAAACGTTTGTTGAGTACCTTGATTCGTAAACATAAAGCAGTACTGACAGATTACTCATATCTTTGGAGATCTATTAAAATCTACAAAATCACACTAGTAGCAAAACAGTATTAATGTGTTTTTTCCTTTTCGTATAAGACCGAATAATTTGGTAAAGCCTTCAATGTTCCTTATACTACCTTAATTAAAATATAATTGAGGATATAAACCTCCAATGTAACATATTTTATTACAATGAGACGAAGTTTTTGAAATTGTGTAACACCGGAAACTTAAATACACGACATTTTATTGGAAAGGCGGCATTTGGTTTTTACTTTGTAAAGTTGAGAGAAGACAATAGAAAGAATAGTTAGAGGGAATTCATTACCACTGCACCAAGATGAAACTTTTAGTTCTAATAACATGGTAATGTGTAATTAGGATTATTTATATTTTGTTTAAAATATATCAATGTTTTTTCAAATTAAAAAAATCTATGTTTAAGAAACACTGTGTCATAACATAACATGTATTCTTCTGGAGTTGTGAAAATTTTCAAAATTTTCCTGCAATCAAATGGGTAATTCTGGAGTAAAGATACGCATACAGTCGTAAGTTTCAATTACTCAGAAGTGGCTCTATGACTGCTGGGTTATTAAAAGCATTTCCAGATAGCAATTTGGGGAGGAGTTACTTCATCACAAAACACGTCGTTTTGCTGAATATGTTACTTCTTATGTTTCATTAAAACATATAACACACAATAAAATACAAAAAAAGCACAGTATTAAATATTCAAAATATTAAAAAAACAATAGTATGATATTTAAAGGAAATATTATATATTTTTTTTGGGTTATTCCTTTTCATGTTTAGCTCCAGCTTTACTGTTTATCAAAAGCAACGGTACTGGACCTCAAACTTACCGTAAAAATAAAATCGGCTGTTTTTATAAGGTATAAAAACCATTGTATTGTGTATTAAAAGTTAAATAATATAAAATACGGGCAAGAAATGAGAAAATAATAGCGGAAACAATGAGGCAACATTCCAATGCTGATATCATTGATACACTAAGTAAGTTAGACCCTTGAGACGTAATGGCATTACTCAAACTAATCGATTCTGCCCAAGGTACGTACCGAAGACAACCAATACACTCCTTACATCACTATGTCCTTTCTCTAGATTTTTTTATACTATGCTCGTTCCCAAAGTGGAGAATATGGATCTAAACAGAGTAAAGAATGTACTCGGAAAGTAAAGTGTACAGATCTCCGTAATGTGAAGACGTCTTGACAGATTATTTTTCACAAGAAGTGTTTGACGGACAATTGCTGAACACAATGGACTTCCAGTCTTGCATTTTCAAAATTCAATAGATAGAGAATCAAACTCGGATTCTACGGATTGATAGGGTTACATACTACCATCTAAGCTGCCGGGGAGACAATAATTAATACAAAATACTTATTTCTGTTCATATCGATTAATGTTTTTATTTCGTACTGAAATCAATGAAAGTACATCATTTTTTATGAAGATTAGATAAAGTGTAAATATCTTGTAATCCGTATATTTGGAGAAATAAAATAAGGGTACTGGCCACTCACTATTTATCACAGGACAGTGATGGTCAATTATAAGATAAAAATGAGTGCGTCCTTCTGTGCCGGAGATTGCGAGGTTAAAGCTAACAGCTGACCAAGAGGAATTTTCATTTGTTTATCTATCGATGCCAAGGCATTTCTAATTTATACTATCTTGCCAATAATGGCCACTAATTATTTAGTAAAATAATTAACCTTATGTAAATTTGATATAAATATTTTAACGAAACGGAAAAAATAATAATACAATGTCAAAATAATAAGATGAATTAATTATATTTTATGAGTTTATTAAGAGTTTTTTTTTATGAAAATGATAAAGTATATTTCTTATAAAATTTATTATCAGATAAATAATTTGAAGAAGTTGTGCTAACAAAATATAAAGTTTATTGATTCATAAGGAGAAGAAAAAGGTACAACAATATTTTTTCTTTCAAATGTCCTGGGAATATAAGTTTTACTTACTACTCTTGAAACAAATAATTTTCTTTCAAAATAAAAAATGCCACATAATAATAATATAAGAGATGAGAGTAAGCTGATTTAGGAAAATGGTTGTTTGCTTTTGAGACATTAAAATAATAATATTATGATAAGTAATAGGGATTGTATTTAAGTGCCCTTTATTATCCTGGCATATTTCATATTTTTGACCTGATACTAATATTTTTATTTTTTTTTATTAATATTATTTTTATCGGTAGCATTCGGATTTGAATTAAGTGAAACGTTTTAATAACTTTCCTTCTTTTGAATTTGTTAATAGGGTGCGCTTTATGTTATGTATATTTTTTATTCAGCTGTCATTTAATTTTTCGGTTAATATTTGGACTATTATAGAGAGTGGCCGATTGCAATTCATTATCAAACATCTAATGCCGCAGCATTGTGTTGAAATTACTAAAAATTTGATCAGTTTTTAATCACCATAAGCGACGGGCTTTATTGTTATAACAAACAGAATAGCCGCTGTTGGGGCACTGATTTTTTTACAAAGGATCATTTCACTTTTGTAGAGTGACTGTATGGTGCGTCATTTGGCCCAGTTATAATTTTTTGATGATACTACATGCAATATTGTAATAGTTACTGGCGATTGTAACATTTTTTACATTATTTCATCATATCCGCTTCTAAAGTGGTACATATGGATATCAACAGTGTGCAGATCCGCTCTGGAATTGGATTATATGGTTCCTAGAAATTGAAGACCTATTTCGACAGATATTTTTCATGAAAATTAGTTTTCAGACAAGTGTTTAACTCAATGGGAATCCATTCTTGCATTTTTCAGATTTAAAAAATCGGCAGAGATGAAAATTAAATCCGCATTCTTTTGATGCGAGGCATATACGCTTACCTCTCGGCCAGCAGAAAGACATATTATGTATAATATAAACAAACTTATATCAATATACATGTAAATGCTTTAAATAAATAAACTGAGCGCTATCTATTAACATACGGTGGGTGAAAAATTTATTTACACAAGTATCTTGATTAATAAATTGATGAGAGGTAAGTAAAATGCTGATTAAATCACTAAAACTGTAAGTTTTTATAATTTTCCGAGTCCTATTACGTAATTTTTAGAGTGTTGTAAACACCCTCACGCGGCATTTGAGTGAAACTGATTAATACAGTGGCTTGTCTTGAAGATATGTCATTCATTACAATAAATTATGAGATAAATCTAGCGTACTTCCATTACGTTGCTTTTAGCTCTCCACATTAAATTACCTGACATCCAACTAAGTTGGGAATACTTTGCGTGTCTCTGGCTTCTAAGAGGATTCAGGACTCACGAGAAACGATAGCACTACAGTTTTGAATTCAATGAAAGGAAGACATTCAACTACAAAATTGTGCTACGGAAGTAAAATTAGCCGGAATTACAAATATATTTTAATGCAAATATTATATTCAAAGAAGTATTTCCAAAGTAAAATTATTCCACTATACCAAAAATAAATATTGAAAGCAGAAATAAACATTGAAAAATATTATTTATTTCATACAAAAATACTTGCTCAAAGTGTTTTCTTTTAAATTTTGACACTGTGGTATAAGTTCCTTTTGGAAATTCCCTCCTCTATTCTCCTTAATCCAACTTAATTTTTACTGAAATGAATACTGTCTGTAGAATCACTAACTGTTATAGTATTTTTTTGATTTTTATACAAATATTTATCTAGAATGATTATTTTTATTTGTGTGTTCTGCCCCCATAAGTAAAAATATGGCTTATGGCTAAAATCGTTAACTAAAATAAGTATTAAGTAATCCAGATAACATATACTTAATTCTATAAGAACATAAACAAATAATTATATTTTTCAGTTTACAAGCCATGGTACACGTTGTGTTTATTACATAAGCATTTCTAATCAATAACAAAGAAAAACATGATTACATGAAAACGTGGCTTAAAATACGCATTCGCTGTTTTTTTGCTTAAAAACAATGAATTAATATATTATATTAAGCAGCAATGAAAAATATGAGAAGCTCTGTTTTCTCAACATATTAAATCCATTAGTATATACTGTTTGTTACTTGAAGTCCATCTTGTAAATTTTTTTTGAATTTTATTATACTTTTTATTGGTACATTGTCATATTCAATTGGAATTATCGACAAAATAATAAACTTTTGTATATATTGGGTTGCCCATTGGGTTGAGTAATTGTCCGACAATCGATTCTCGTGAAAACTTATCTGTCAACTTGTCTTTACAGTGCGGAGATCCATATACTCCTCTTTCGTAGTGGATATCTTCACACTGCTTAGATCCATATGCTTCATGTTGGGAGCGAACATGGCTTAAAAATATGTATATATATTTACGGTGCCCGCTCTGAAAGTGTCCCATTTTAATCTTTGTAATGTGAAGATATAGGTTGCAGATTTATTTTTTATAACATAATTGTTCAGTTGGTTGGTCAACTTAATGGAAATCCAACATATTGGAAGTCAGTTGCGGTAGTTGAACTCACAATCTTCTGCTTCGTATCGCGCAAGCTAATCTCTCAGCTATCGGTGTGAAAAATATAAAAATAATGGAACATGAAAATCTTTATTTAGTTTCTAAGGTAAAATAATAACCCATTCTTAAACGGAAGAGTTAATATATTTATTATTATAAGCTGATTAAGGACATAGCTTTGTCGATAGTTATTTTAATATTGTAACTGTACCTTGTTATTGATATTGCTGTTGTCGCTATTGACATAGTTATTGACAGATGAATTGGTATTAAGAATTGGGTTGAGTTGAGATTATTTCTCTTAAGGAAACTTCTTAAAATTATTTAAGCTAAAACTCAATTTCACTTTTGACTTGTATGAATAAGTATATAAATAGAATAATGACCAGGAAAAAATATCAAATATGAACTTTGCATTGTTAAAAAATATATTCAAAACATCACTTGGGCGAAAGATTTATTTAATACAATTTTGATTATTATTAGTAGATCAGATAAAAATGTTGCCATACTCAATACATCTGTCAAATGTATCGAGGATACTATTCACAGGTTCCAAAGCAACTCATCTAGCATTAGCTAAAAAATAAATACCAAAAAAGCAATGTGATGTGCAGCCGTTTCTGTCACGACTCAGAATGGACCTTCACGGGTGAAGGACAGAACACCAAGAGGATCGATAACTTAGATACCTTAGGGTTCACATTTCAGGAGACTGCAGCACGTATAAAGAGCTTGATATCCATCTTGCAATGGCTGGAGCCACATTTAACTCAATGCAGGCTATCTGGATGACGCGGCGGTATTTGGTTCGTACCACGTGTAAGTTGTTTGGCGCAGGTATACTTCCGGTACTACTATATAATAGCAAATCATGGCGTCCAAAAAAAACTCAGAAATACTTTACACTGAGCTTTGAGAACAGATGCTTACGGCAGATACTTGGAGTAAGATGGGATGAGTTTATCAAGAAAATGGAGATAAGGTAGCTGACGAGACACCGCACTGTCAGCTTAAAATTCATGCAACGCCTCCAAAAAGCCTAAGCCCTGTATATCTATTTTTTGTCTGGTATGATTCCGGCGTCCTGGAAAACCAGCAAGTACCATCTATTTGACGTACTCGGTGGAATTAAGGGATGTTGGTATGACATGAGAAGATGCAAGACGGTTGTCGGGTGACAGAGATTCCTTGAAGCACCACATCGCAGCTATGTGCTCCGTATAGGGAGCGGATATGGCAGAAAAAGATAAAATAAAAATGATGATGACACGTTCCTTGGGTATCGTCACTTATCGTCTCCTTGAATATAAAATATTCTTATCTACTGAATATGATTCAACTCAATCTTTCAGCGAAAAACTTTTCCTTCTTGGAAACTTTCAACTAGACTTTTCCTATCACCATAGTCTCGAATTCAGGAAAATCTACATTTTCCGAGTCGAATAATGTATTACTTTGGGAAGCCTTAAAGAAAAATATTAGACGACATTTGGAATACATACTTTAAAAAACCATATTTTTCGTAGATTATTTTTTAAATATAAAAACCTTGATAGAAATTACTATACTTGAAAGATCTTATTTTAAATAGAAATATGTCATAAACATATAACGTCGAAAACAAGGGAATTCAATTATTATAATAATGGCTGCTTACTTTGTTCATGAATACACATTCTAAGAAATAATTTGTCTTGACAAATTATATCAGTCGATTTTAATCTAAAACAATGTGCTTTACATTTTAGTTTACTAAGAAGGAAATTGTTGATAACATTATAAATTACACATATAATATATTTGAACAGTAAAAACATGTGTGTGTCTTTCTGTCACAAGGGATTCTCCCAAACTATGACATGTAGCGATTTGAAATTTTTATATATCATTTCGATTTCCATTTAAAGATTAATTTTACTATTTTTCACTTTAATAAACATCACTGATAGTCAATAGAAAGCTAAATATAATATTCATCCACGTATTAAAATACATCTGATTTAACAGAATATATTTTAATACATAATATTTCAATGGGAAAAGTTGTTTTTAACGAATTGATTAAAAAAGCAAAACAATATTAAAAATGTTGATAATATTTTAGTTTGCAGTTCAAATGGAGATTTTTAATTAACTATGTATCTATCACGACGTTTTTAAAAAACTTAGAATACCAGCGCGAAATCTTCATATTTTATCAATTATTTTTGATAAACTATAATATACTTAAGTATATATATTTTTTCAGCATACTGAATTAGTTACTCTTCTTATTCATTTATGTTAGTGATTATGATCATATTAATAATACAATATTAATTTGTAACCGAAGAAAAAGTATTTTAAAACTCTTTTATAGTGACACTAAGCCCTTTTAAAACAGTTTAACGACCGTGGAATCATATAAGAGTCTTGACAGAATATTGGTTGGTGGCCGACGACTCACATGTAAGTCTTACGCTAAACGTTTATTTTCTATGATAAATACCTGAGTTGCAATTTAGCTTAATTGTGAATGTTAACGAAAGCTGGTAAAATATTATTTCAGTTTTTTGCACATTTTCTCGCGAATTTGCCGGCTACCGTGGAAAATTCAGCAAAAAATTGCGGGCGTTAAGCTGTTTTAAATCAATAAAATTCCAATAACTTGTGCTTATAAGAATATATGTTCTAATAGTTTTTCCCGACTCATAATCAACCATATTATGCATTACATTCGGTCTGCTATACGGTTCCAAAATATGGTACCCAACAAAGGCACAAAGCAACTGTATACTAAGCTTCAAGAACAGATGCTTGCAGTGAATTCTAAAGATACGCGGGTATGATTTTATTCGTAATGAGTAGCCACCGATTACTGATAAAGTAAATTAATGCTGCGTCTGGCTCGGTCACATGTTACGGATGCATCAAGAATGTCTAAACATGGCCTGCCTATTCTTCAAGCAAAACGGCTTCCAGCGTCTTGGAAGGCTGCTGAATACAATCTATACAAAATGTATTAGGTTGAGTTACAAGATGCGCAGGTATAATCTGGGATGATGGAAGAAAACTGCCAAGTTACAGGATTCTTGATGGTGGTATTGTTCATATACTTCACTTAAAAAGTAGATATGGAAGAAGAATAAGACTTGTATTTGTAATTATTTATTATAACACTAATCATATGAGTATTTATTTTTTGGACATGGGTCATATGGATATACACAGTGTGAAGATATCCACTCCGAGAGAGGAGTATATGGATCCCTGCAATATGAAGACATCTTGACAGATTATTTTTCACGAGAATTGTTTGTCAGACAATTACTCAACCCAATAGGCATCCAGTCCTGCATTTTTAGATTTTAAAATCCGACAGATAGGGAATCGAATCTGCATTATCGGATTGCTAGGCGCGCACGCAACTTATTACGATACGAGGGAGACAAAAGTACTTGTTAATGTAAAGATGTTTATATTTTTTTCTAATTTTAACTTGTAAATATGTAGAAGCTGGAGTTTTTATTGAGAGTCATTGATTTTAGTTTATCTAAGAGACGTATAAAAACAGACAGATTAGTGATAAGATGTATAATGTTAAAAAACAAAGCAGTATTTATATAGTGTGGTTTACTTGATAGAAAAGAACATGTAGGTATAAAAGTATGTACATAAAATGAATGTATGAAAATGGAATTTAAAGTGTCTGATACGGTTCGGTAATAAAACTTTTCGACGGAGAGAAAAAAAAATGTCTGAGGAGATGCGGCATTTTTTACGCCACTTTTCGTGCACAAAAAACTTTGTTCCCCCACTCCAATTTCCCTTAAGTACTTTGGCGTAGGTAAATACAAAGAAAAAAAGTATGCGAGATTGTCAATACACTTCTTGCGTGTTAGTCAGGCATTGGCGCCTCGCGACTTGTGGAAACTATGTTTAAGTAATCGACGCCAATCGGGAAAAAAACAGTCCGTGTTTCGGCATAAAACCGTTTTTAATAATACATTAAAAAGTTTGATATCGTTTACGTTGTTGTAGTAAATAGGTGCAATATATTCTTTATAATAATGTTTATTATATACTTTTGAGCAAGGTTAACTCTATCATTCGGCAAACATTTAATACCTTCATTTAAACAAGATATAATATATTTTTACCTTCTAAAACATAATTTCATCATACATTATGTAATTAATTATTATATTTCCCTGAATAGCATAGTTGGTAGCGTGCGCGCCTAGCAATCCAGGAAATGCGGGTTTAATTCCCCATCTGTTGGACTTTAAAAATCTGAAAATGCAGGACTGAATGTTCATAGGGTTGAGCAATTGTCTGACAGACAATAATCGTAAAATATAACCGGTAAAATGTCTTTACATTGCGGAAATCCATATATTTATCGTTCGGAGTGGTTATCTTCACGCTGTCTCGATCTGTATGCTCCACGTTGGGAGCAAACATGGTATAAAAAAAAAATAATAACGATGTTACTTATCTAAGTAATAATTGATCGAAATGCTATTTAACCAAAAATATTTAATAATGCTACAGAAATCGGTTAGATTTATAAAGTAATTTCTAATCATAAATCGTCTCAATTTAAGTGTATTGTATCCATTTAACTGTTATAATATATATTTTTTTAACATGTTCGTTCTCAAATTGGAGCATATAGATATTTGTAGTGTGAAGATATCCACCCCGAAAGTGGAGTATATGGATCTTCGCAATGTGAAAA
>JAGVSQ010013018.1:0-11315 GCA_022683975.1 Rhyacophila evoluta
CTTACTTGGTAGGCACTCTCATCTTCCTTCTGTGTTTATATTTATATTCTTTTTTTAGTCTTTTTTATATAAATATGCTTTTAATATTTTTATTATACCTTTATGTATATCGTGTTTTTAATATATAAAACTTATAGTTTGTAATGTTACAACATGTATAAAATAAATAAATAAATTTACATGTTGAATGAGACTTTCATAAATAAATTAAAATCAACACAATTCAAATCTTGAGTAGAATGTTTTTTTGTTATCTACTCGTATAACTTTTGCAGTATTTTGAATTTAATTACATTTACTATGGAATTTCTGATAAGACAAAGGCCGCTAAAACAAAATAACGACTATATTGAATACAAATATATAAACGTTCCACGAACACTATTAGAAATCAAGACAGCTTGTATTTAACATTTAAAATTATAATATTTAACATAGTTTTAGTGAGTCATTTTTGTGTTTTGTTTTTGCCTCTAATTATAAGTAAACACAGTACTCCGCGAAAGTATTTTTTTTTCATTTTTATTTATTAAAGTCGAATTTTTGTAGTATTTAGTGAAAATGGTAAGGTTATAGTTTCCCACTATTAATCTGAATGTAAACCGAGATGCATCGTCAAATGAACGAAACTGCATGTTAAAGTAACTGTTTTAAATTTACCTAAACTAAAAAATATGTGTCAAGGATATCAGAATTTTTAAGCAAATACAAAAAACGACCGACTTAAAAGTGAATCGCTTGAATGTGGAAAACGACATGGAAAATGCGCACCGGAAATGTTGACCAAATAAATCGAGTTCTAAATTATTTAAAACCGGTGAGCTTGCATATGTGAGATCGCTGTGGGAGATTTCCAAGCACCATCAGTCGAAAATATTAATTAAATAAATCGAGGCATAGAGAAGAAAGAAAAAACGTACAAGTCATCATTCAGCGGCAACAAATTGGCGCCATCCATGGTGCCATCTAAAAATGGTATTTTCCTGCAATTTTTTTTTTTTTTTAATTTTTTTCTCAAACATACCTTTTTAAGAATACATAAAAACAAAACTCTACATATTTTTCATTATACATTTGGGATTGTTTTGTATTTATGGTATAGTTTAGTATACGGTATGCTAAACTAAGGTTTGAGGACAAATACCTGCGGCGGATTCTGAGGATACGGTAGGATGATTATTTCCGTAACGAGGAGAAAGAAGAAGAATCATGCAGCCACTAATTACTGATAAATTGAAGCTGCCGTGCTGAACATACTTCGGCCACATATTATGATGCCCTATGAGAGTCTTAATCTGACCTGCCTATTCGTCAAGCTGACCTGTTTTCGCCGTTCGGGAAGCCCATCAAATATTATATATAGTGGCGTAGCTATCGAGGAGCAGTTGGAGCGAACTGCTCCAGGAGCACGATCATGCAGGGCGCAAGTAAACATATCAACGTACCGGTGAGAGCTAAAAAAACGAGAACCAATAATTTCTGGTAGGCAATAAATAATTTAAAATAGTGGGAGTGCTAAAAACGAGAAACCATAGGGAAACAATTTTACTTGACCCATGGCGTAGAAAATGTAGCTACGCTACTGTATAGAGTGTATTCGGGGTAGTTACGGGATGCAGGTATGTCCTGGGAGGGATTCTTGGAGGCGGCATATTGTTTATATGCTCGGCTTGGAGAACGGATTTGAAAGAAGAAGAAATATGCATTTGCGATATGATTCTTTTCAATTGCACGACCCTACTTAGTTTTTTGGTTCACTGTATACATACTAGTGTACCTATGAATATAATCAAATAGTGTTTTTGTTATAAGTCAGTCAAAAACCTTTTCGTATAGGTCGCCCCAATGATACGAATTTAAATAGGATGGAGGTTGAAGTTATAATTGACTTCATGGTATATTTACAAGATAAATAAAGCACTTAATCTTAAAAGGGTTTCAAATAAATTTAATAGATGTAATATACGCGCATCCTGTAGTTGTCTGATTTTTTAATTTTGTTTCTAATTTAATTCTTGATAAATAACTTGATCCAGGATACGGATTTTTCATTAAAAGTTCTGTGAATTCACTATTTCATTTCATTTAAATACCTGCCGTCATTATATAGTTTAGTTAAATACGGTGACCATATGTTGAAGAATTTACGATATTATTTCAATGTTTCCGTTTTACAGGCCTCACAAGGAGAGCGATGAAGTAAAAAAATTATTTTTGAATTCTTATATAAACTATTAACTTTAAAAACCGCAGCACATTTTGTTGTTCAAATCGAGCATGTTAATATTAAGCAATAATAATAATTGAAGCACCCATATCAATGAATGGCTTATTTTTTGTTTAATGTTACGTCGGTAGATGGCCAATCTTATGGTTTATATCAAATACACGTAGGATTACCTAAAATTAGTAGATGTTTCGTTTTTAGGAAGAAAATAATGGTCACACACAAATAATTGTACATGTAAACTTGGACTACGTTGTTAGAAATAGCATGAAGAAATCATATTTTTATCCGTATTGGAAGTCGTATGTATCTATAAATTCACGTTACCAAAGCGTGTCAAGTGACCAAGCCAATCATCAATATCCAATACACATAGAATTACCTAAAATTAGCATAAGTTTTCGGGAAAAAAAATAATGCTCCCACACAAATGATTGCGCATACAAACTTGAAAGTGTATAGCTCCCTTTAAGTGCAAAAACAATAAATATGGCATTTACGTAATTGTAAATCATTTAAAAAAAAATGAGATGGAAAATTTGAAATAAAATAAAATTATTGAACCATTATACACGTGGCTCAATTAATTCTTATAATAAATCATATTTTTTTTGTTTTTTTTTCATAACATAACAAATTAAACGAGTAATGTGTTTATTTATAATGCAAATATAACAGTGGCCTTCGTCAGTTCCCACGATATTTAGTTAAGTACCTACTATTGTTAATATAATTGCGAATATTATAAAAAAACGTGTCTCAAAATAAATACAATAAAACATCTATTTTGAGAAATAATGCGAAAAGATTCTCTTGTAATAATTTATTAGTCCCTTCCGTCCATTGTTTTTGTACGATCCGAAAAAGTACAATTTCCGCAATACGTTTGTTTATCGGACAGTAATCATTTCAAGTTGAGGTATCAAAAAAATCGTTTGACCAATGTCTTCAATAACTTACTTAACCCCATGACGACGATTAATCGATATTGCGAAAATTCGTGCGAAAAGAACGGGTCGTCTCAAAAATCGACGTACGTAAATATATTTGAAAGTTTTTTACTTTTTACTATTTATAATTCATATAGTCCACCATTTAATTTTTGCACAAATTTGATATGAAATTAAACGTAATGGAAAAAAATATCAATAAATTTGAAGATTTACTGCAGATATGCAAGTGTACCGTTGTCACATATTGAAAAACCATTTAATATAGTTTATATATTTATTTAAGAGGTGAGGTTTTAACCATTTTAATGCCCGTGAAATTTTATGTGTGAGCTAAAAATAAGTCCGAAGTATTGAATTTTTAAATGTTGTTAAGTACAGACAGTAACGAGGAAGCAAAAAAAGAGGAAACCTCAAATAAATTTAAAAAATCATATCCTCTTTTTCTTAATACCATGTTTGCTCCTAACGTGAACCATATAGATCTACAGTGTGAAAATATCCACTACAAAAGAGGAGTATATGAGAAGACTTCTTGACGGACTATTTTTTCACGAGAATTGTTTGTCAGAAAATTGCTCAACCTAATGGGCATCCAGTTCTGCATTTTTCGGTTTTGTAAAATCCGACGGATGGGGAATCGAGCCCACATTGCCCGGATCGCTAGGCGCGCATGCTACCATGTGTGCTACCGGGGAGACAATAGTCATATTAAACACACAAAAAATAAGAAAGCTTACTTAAAATTACTTCATTTTTAAATATTAAATAAATTACGTTGCAGACCAAAACATGAGTGTTTTTAATTGGAAATTTCGGCCGTCATCTAAGGGTTAATTCAAAAAAATAAATGAATAAATAATGTGCAATAGCAATTACACTTTTTTTATTTTATTTCAATAAACAATTCGTTATTAATCGCCAAGTATTCTATTATTGTGTCCATAAAAACTGTTCATATTAAAAATTGCACTGTCATTCTGACGAGTATAAATAAAAACGCATTTC
Source organism: Rhyacophila evoluta (assembly GCA_022683975.1). Lineage (NCBI taxonomy): Eukaryota > Metazoa > Arthropoda > Insecta > Trichoptera > Rhyacophilidae > Rhyacophila > Rhyacophila evoluta. Next base: position 4,186 of record JAGVSQ010013018.1, read on the forward strand.
TATGGATAACGACGAATGCAAAACTGGTTTGTAATCTATTGATCACATACTTTTTTCTACTGATAAATTAAACAAGTTTTTAAAAGTGTTGCTCATTTTATTTATTTAGAACACGGTTTGAAATGAATATACAATAATTTTTAAACATGGACAACTTTCATTTGGATCGTTATCTTTTTAGGTTTTAAAATACCTATGAAAAATTATACAGGAGTATTTGAAACTCCTGGGGATTTTTCATACCGGAAACAGCGGAGGACGTTGGATGTTAGTAGATCAGTAATACGAGTGTTGCGTCATTCTAATGAATGTTTATATCTTTGTTTTGGTTACGTTTGATGTCGTAAGTGGTTTCGAGGATATATCGCATTTGCTGAGAAAGATCTAGGTGTGTCTTAATCTTTGTGACACTTATGTGTATAATTCGATACGCATGTAAATAAAGGTTTTCTGTTTATTTATAAACTAAACTGTATTAATTTAATAAAACTGAAAAAAATCAAAGAATTTTTTTTAGACCATGAATCTATAATATATCAGTAGCATCATAAAATACGTAAACAGCTTAACAAGTAATGAATAATGGGGGAAAACTATATAAATGTTTTCTATACTTATCTCTAAATTTTTTTTTTTTAAATACTATATATGCACCATTTTTGAACGCGTTTACATAAAACAACCGTGCCGCTCAGAAATGCTTTATTCGTGTATATGAGTAAGTATACTGGTAAGAATGACTACAACAAAAAGTTTTTGCCAACAAATTTTCGTCCAAATATCTATAACAGCTAACTTAACAGTTTAATAGTCTAGTACAAAACAAGTTTTTTGCCTTAATAGTCTATGGTTTGTTGAGCAAACATGATATTAAATTGTTTTTTAAGATCACTTTAAAATTATTTATTTTGCATATAATTTTTTTTGTATTATTTATTTATTTTACACATGTTGTAACATTAAAAATTATAAGTTCAATAAATTTACAGCACGATATTAATATGATTATAAGAAACATGTTAAAAGAGAACACATAAAAAACATATGCAATATGTATTATAAAAAATATAAGAAAGAATAAGAAGAGATTTTTTTTTAAATATAGAAGGAAGAAGAGAATGTCTACCAAGTAAATAAGACAGACGATATACTAATAATGTATAAATATCATTCATCTAAACTCATTCTCGCCTAGGTGGAAGATATCAATACCCGAAGCAATCCCGTTAAACGTCACCATTGGTATGACTACCGGCAGGATAGTCCTGCGTTTATAAATAAAAAACAGCTGATATTCTCGATATCTCAGGTAATTATCAGGGACTTACAGATCAAAAGAAAGTAATTACTGTTAAGATATTTCAAAAGATCATCAAAAGATATTTCCATCTCGTTGATCTCGCCATTGCTCTCCGTATTGGCATGACCACTGGCACGATGGTCCTGTATTTAGAAATTATGTAAAATAAGATATGATGGAGATGTTGATACGGCACTCATAAAGCAGAGGGTGAGCTCGTCAAAATAGATTTCCAATTTCCTCAACACGAAGCTTTATCACGAAACATGCGGCCAGTTGCAATCACATCGGACGCGGTTTCAATGTCACCCAAGGTCAAAAATAACTGAGCACAGTTCACTTGCTTATCAACCGGACGAAAGCCATTAACTTTGTACAGGTAGTTGGGATCTCTCTGACACTGTAATCATCCTGACAATTTTAACCGGCAATTTATGATAAATAATTTTTCATACATATTACAATGTCCATTTTGAATAATCTGAATGACTACTTATGTATGATTGTTCAGTGCATGCAAATCCTAGAGCGACTCAAAAGATATTCTCAACCAATCTACCAAAACACTCGTTATCTTCCAATCCCTACGTGGTGTCTTAAAAACTCTCTCTCTCACCAGTAGCTTTGCATAATCCCAGCATCACTTAACTCTGGTAGCTGGAATCCCAGTAATTGGAAGAAGATGTAAATACGATTTAAGTTATCCTGAGCCATCTGCAGTAAGTATTTTGTTGGAGCATCGCTGTTTGACTATTAATATCGACAGTGGAAAGAAAAAATGATGTAGTAAAATAGTTTTTTTCGAAAATCACGACGTATTCAACTTAATACACATTCTGTCAAAAAGATACAAGCAGAAAATTCCAAATTAATGTCTAAGTTTATACTTTTAAGTTTTAAAAAAAGATGGCCTGTGAAATCTGCGACATGGAAAAATGGGTTCCACCTAATCAATTTTGTCAATTTTCTTTGATAACTTATTAAAATAATATCATATTGAGTAGAAAAATCACCAATTATAGTCTGCATGCACGTAATGTTGAGTATATGTAATGTTTTCACTTTGACGTAAAATAATCAAATAGACGTTTTTGTGCCTCCTGTAAAATTTGTTCTATATTTGTTACGTCCTTTTCCCTTTCCATAGTCGATATTGTATAACAAAAAAAAATTGATTCGTTCTCTAATCGAGTTCCTCATGAAACCGCTGCTCTATTTGAGTAATTACATCATTGCTATAGACCAGACTATGCGTCATAGTCATTACACAAAATTCTCCAGTTCTACTTATTAAGCGACTTTTTTACGACAGTCATAGATACCGAGAATTCGTTTTTCTTTCCATTACTTACAGTCAAGCCAGCTATGAAATGCCAGCAATACGCCAAGCCTCTTTGACCATAAATTTATTAATTTGTCTCCCCGGTAGACAAAAGTTTAGCATTTCATCGGAGCTTTTTTTCATTCTTGGATTCCCACAACAAGTTAGCAATTGGCGGACAATCAATTCATCAAGTGGTCATCTGTTTAGTTCTATATGATTCATTTTAAGAGTGAACATGGTTTATAAAAATTAATACTTTACAATTAACTCGTATACCTGTATAAGCTTAGATTATAAACCTTACTTAGGATATAAAAATCTTAAAATTAACGTGGATTTTATTTGTCAAAGCTCGGCGATAATAAGTATCAGTTTAGTTCGTGAATCATGCATACTAACCAAGGCTTTGGGAAGCTACTTTTGGAAGAGCTTTTTACGATTATTAGTCGCCAGTGTAAGGCAGCACATCCCGGATCAGAAAAGGAAATAAAGTAAAATATATCGCTGAATTTTCTATATATTTACATGCCGAAGTTCTCCAGAATTTGATGAGAAATCTACGTGACTTTATCAGCACTCCATTTTCATTTTTTTCAGAAGCTGTATTATTGTAGCGATCAATGTCCGGAGTCCACCGTAAAAGATGAAGCCGGTGAATTTATCTATTAAAATGAATAAACGAAATGACACTCAATGGATATGTCGTCATAATTTCAGATAAATCGTTTTATTTCGCACAATGCAAACATTTTTTATTGCAGATCGTAGCGAAAAAATGTCATTTAATATGGCGTGTCACTAGCCATTTTAAATTTATAACATAATAACACACCACAACATTGTAATTTATCAATCTGAATCAAATACAAAATTGTCAACAACCGTCGTGTATTTAGTAAGCCTGGTTATTATAATCGAATTTTATTTTTTTATACTATTTGTATTACATAATAAAATGAAAACAAACTTAGCATTATTACGATATGTTATTTTTTTCAAAGTACGGATATTATATGTCAGAGAATGATTATTTATTTGTGTATAATACAGCTTTATTTAATTTAGTCTTTTATTGCTGTTGGCAGAAAATCATTGTTACATTATCGAAATATTGCATTATGCAACTTTTTTTTATTTTCACAAATATGTTTCACGCGGCTTAGACATACTATTTCGATTTAAAATTGTCTTATTTATCATATCTGAACGAACTTTTAAATAAACTTTAACTCACATTTTGCTGATTGTTTTTCCTACTCATCTGATTTGTTTTGATTTCAATTGTTTACTATCAAGGATAACATAGATAAGTATGTAAATGGGTAATGTATGAAACAAGTAACCATAACCTACAAACCAATTCCTTTTACTACTAAATCCCACCAATGCCAGAAATACTAATTTAAGCACAAACGTTTTTAATCCCCGGTAGTGTATAGGTTATCCCTACATCAATCTGTGGCATTCTTAAAAATCCGAAGATGCAGGACTGGATTCACATTGCGTTGAACAACCAATTCTCGTGAAAAATAATCTGTCAAAACATATCGTCACACTGTTTAGATCCATACGCTCCACTTTCGGAGCGGACATGGTATTTTTTAATACCATGTTCGCTCCCAAAGTGGAACATATGGATCTACACATTGTCAAGATATCCACGCCGAAAGTCGAGTATATGGATTTCTACAATGTGAAGACGACTTGACAGATTTTTTTCACGAGAATAGTTTGTCAGACAATTGCTCAACCTAATGGGCACCCAAGCCTGAATTTTCGGATTTTTAATCCGACAGATCAGGAGTTGAACCAGTGTTCCCAAAGTATTAGGCGCACACGCTCCCATTACGCTACCAGGAAGACTATTTTCTATTATATTCTACAACTATAAAAGTGGGGAAGCGGGAAACCAAATGGGGAATCGAGCCCGCATTTTCCAGATTACTAGACGCGCACGCTGACAACATTACCGGGACAAAAATAATACTGCAAATTCCCATGAAATAATGGTTATTTTCCCAGCATACAAACAGCGGAAACTGATTTGAAAATTATTTCAAAGACTCCACATACCAAATATTTTGATCCTTTTAATTTAATTTCATTTTAATTAAATAAAGTAAAAAAACGATTCTCTAGAATTTGTTTTATCCCCATATTACTATCAAGACAAACGCAGAGAGCGACTTATAATGAACATGTGTTTTATACTTGTAGGTGTAATTATGACAATCGAAGGATAAACGTCATATATATTCTATGCAACATCATAGAAGTAATGTTTATTTTCAGAAAAATCAACAGACGATAGAAGTCATGTTGTTAATTACAATACGAAGGATTAACACACATAAAATATATTGCCAATATTATTTGATTTATCAATAAGTGTTTAACACAGTGTTGCACGATATTTATTATGCTTTCCGTCAGGCTTTAACGCATTTGCAACAATTAAAATCAATAACACATAAATTTAGTATCATAAATTCTTTCACTTATCAACGGACATCGCATGACCAAACAAACGGATATGTAACAATAACATACTCGTATTAATTATTAAATCTGTATTCTAATATAATACACAATCGCGATCTTGATACGGGCGGGTGTGCCGATGCAAAGTTCAATGTCGAAATTGCCAACACTATCCCATATGATATGTAGTACGTGTAGTCATATGAATTTAAATCAATGGTTATAAACCTTTTTTATCAAGGGCCATATGGCTATTAATAATATCAGTTTTTGGCCAAAAAAAAATATTGACTTAAAAATAAATCTGTTCTGATGTGCGATGAAATAATTACATTTGTGTGAAGAATAAAGGGATATTTTAAAATTAGATTGGTCAAATATAGATTTTTATACATATTTATGGATTTAAAATGCATGTTACTAAGCAATATCATTCAGAACGCTAAGCATGTACATATCGACTGTGGAAAAGAAAAAGGACGTAACCCTAAATTTCCAAAATAGCTTGTATTTGATAATAACAATGTATAGAACTTAAAACACGCTATAGCAAAAGAATGTAAGCTACAAATGCCAAACTAGTGTCTAAATTCAGCTTTTAAGTTTGAATAAAGGATGGTATTTAACATTTGCGACCGAGAAAAAGGACTTCTGCCACATCAAGTTCTTCTTCAATAGCTTATTAAATTAATGTCATATTAAATGAATAAAACACCAGTTTTAATCTTCATGTAATTTAAGGTTGTTTCTATGTTATGTTTTGACTTTTCCCCAAAATTATTAAATGAACGTTTTTTGTTCCTCCTGTAACTTTTTTTTCATATTGGTTACGTCCTTTTCGTTTTCAACAGTCTATGTGTATAACAACTAAAAACAAATCACATCATTTGAAATAAATTTATTTCTTAATCAAATAAAAAAGGCAATAGACAAATCAGCACACCACTACCATAATAGTGCCATATCTATTCAATAATGGACGTTTCTATATTATTATTTTTTTTCAAAGTTTACATTATTATCATAATTCACTCCATCTAAGTTTATCTTACAATAAAAAAAGCCCTTGGATTTATTTGTTTTCGAGTAACGCTTACGATTACCTTGGCAGAAGCAGACTAAATGATTTCGCGAGCCTGAAGTTCACTACCGCTGATTTCAATGTACTGTTGATTTACACCTATGAAGTGGCAATGCGTAGTATTAATTCAATTTCCGGAAATGGATTTATGTATGTTTTTGATTCATACAGTCGTACGGTAGCCGGTCGGAAAAAGACGAACCACGTTTGTTGACACCTCAAGTTGTTGTTTTTTCTTCTAGAGCTATATTTACTTAAGATCTATTGTTGACAGTCTAAACTATTACCAAGCTGTCGTATATTATCCAAAAGGAAAACATGCTCTTATAAATAGTACATCCTAAAAATTAATAATCGATTCGCCTAAAATGAATGCTATAGTAATAATAAGTACATATTAATAATTATATGTAAGCAATATTCAATTCATTCTGCCAGTGTTTCTGTTATATATGGTTGCAAAAAATGACACCCACCAAGGCCTAAAGTGCCCTAAAGCAACCGTATACTAAGCCTTACGAACAGATGACTGCGGCGTGTTCTGGGGATACGGTGATATGACTACGTTGGCAACGAAAAAATAAAGAACGGTCCATGCAGCCACTAATTATTGATAAAGTGAAGCTGCAAAGCCGTACCTGACTCGGACACATATTGCGGATGCCTTAAAAGAGTTTTAAACTGATCTGTCTATTCTTCAGGCCTATCGGTTTTGGCCATACGGGAAGGCTGCCAAAGGATACAGATATGACTTAGTAGAGCGCAAGAATACTGGCGGCTGACAGGGATTCTATGTGCTCCATTTAGGGAGCGGATTTATAAGAACAATATTGTTCTTAATCATACATAGTTTTTATTTAAGAAGTATTTGCATAACTTATTAGTGTAAATATGTATTCTAAATTATTTAAAACTGGTAAACTTCCATATGTGAGATCACTGTT
>JAGVSQ010013019.1:0-11315 GCA_022683975.1 Rhyacophila evoluta
TTGAATGATCAGCTAATGTTCCCCAATAGACCATTGCTATATCCAATAACTTATTTTTTATCTCGGGCGTGACCGGGAAGTGGTTAATACTCCTAATATTATTTTCACTAACTTTATTTACTTTATTATCGAAAAAAAGATATTTTGAAAAAACTAAGGGCTACGTCCCTTTTCCTTTTTAGTGTTGATATGTGTGTGTATATTCAGAAATATACACCCATTATTAATTAATAAATAAAAGAAATTACTAGTGTAATTTTCCTGTAACCCACAATTATGTAGCATGACGTGAATGTGTCCTTTTCAGTGATTCATTGATTACTAATGAATTCCTATTCAAAACGTGACATAATTACAATGTTGTTGCTATAGGAATTTAATAATTTACATGAAAGGTACATCCTTTTTCTTTTTTGCAGTCTACATGATAATTAGTCAATTATTTTGATAATCCTACCAGCTAGACAAGTAGATATTTATTGGGGCTGTCCAGAGGAATCCACAACATGAGTCTAAGCTATTTCCAGCATCATTGCATGATTAAAGATGTAACAAATTTGCTCGTTCTGCTTTGTGAGATCTTTTTCCTTATATATGAATTCTTCATCAGATTACTTACTTCCAAAAATTTATCATAATCTTTTTTAATTCAATTAAATTTTTTTTAGTTCTAGTCTTATAAAACAATCATTGCATTTATATGGGTATCTTGTCTTGTTATTTATGACAAATCGGTGAGACATTACTTTGGTCGTTATCAAAAGATGAACATATAAAAAAGTGGACTATACACACAGGAAAATAAAACAGTTGTCTATTGTAATGTTACACTAACATTTATTTTCAATTATAACACACGACTTCCTCTTTAAGACCATAAAAGTATTATTGTCAGCACTTCACTTGACAATCATCAGTCACCTCATTCTCGCCATCACTTGCATTCACAAAAGAACACAACAAAATAAATATTCAAATACTTTTCATTATAATATTATTAAAACCCCAAACGTGACACGATTCAATTCCAATGGAAACAATTCAATTCAACTGAATGCCTTGAGGTAAGCCACGAAAATCTCTCATACAACAAATTTATACTTTCTAAATACTCAACGCAGCCAAATAAAACTAAATATTCAGATGATCCGAGTAGCTTTACAAAGTCCCAAAGAGTTGTGATGTGTGGACAACTTGTTGTTAAGTATGTGGACAACTTTAAAGAAAGATCCTGGTGGTGCAGTTGTAAATTAAGAATAAATAAGTTGTATGAAAGCATATAAAACCTCAAAACTCAAGGCGTGCATTTTTCGAATTGCTTACCAGGAGACCACGTGGTTCATACAAACGCACTTACAATTTGATTTTCGGAAATAATATACAAAAATACTTCATGCCACATTCGCAGAACTAGAATTACACATCTAAGGTAGAATAGTTAAACGGAATAGTACATTAGATAATAAATGAAATTTTTGAATTATAATTTATAATATCGTAACATTTGTGTGTTAAATACTTATATTATCGTAACAATTGACCAGAACAATAATTATTACAAAAGCTCCATAAAATTTATCTGCGCTTGACAGTTTAAAACCGAAAACTTACAAAATAAAAGTGTACAGCAAAACAATAAATACTGCATTCGTTATGAATTGCGTCGTCAAGTTTTAAAATCAATAAAATTGTCAAAATTTTAATTTAGCAAAAAAAAGGACATGCACGGTTCTGAAATCTTGCCATATCAATTCGAGATCATTCATAAATAACCTAAATCAAACGAGATTGTTTGAGAATACAGACAATTTATAACTCGGACAAAGATTGGTTATTTAAAATTCATAGACAAGAGACAAAGATTTGAATATACCTTGTTGATAAATAAATTATAATTGATAATATTGATATAATATATAAAATATTATAATTATTTTGTTATAAAATTGATTGTTTAGATGAATGTTCAACTAATTATGTGCTATAATCGCATCGTCAACAGTTACACATAAACTCAATGTCAACTTTCATCTTTGGATCTTCAATACTGATTACAATATAAATAATAATTAATATTTTGCATTATAGCTTTAAATAATAGTTATTTTTTTAATGCGGTAATATTTCTGTAAAATTTGAATAGTTTAAATTGTTTTTAGTCTGGTTTAATACATTCTCTCCTAAGCGATAGCCGATAGAGATATGTCCACTGTTTATATTTCATAAATGCAATTAATTATACAAGACAAAGCGCATTTATTAAAAAAAAAAACCAGTGAAATCGTTATTGCATAGTGTCAATAATTTATTTATTTTTCTCATAAACATTCACAACCGATAAATTAAATGAAAGAAAATAAAATACTGCATGGCATTTAGATATGTCACATTAAAATTTCGCATCAAACTGATCGACACGTGTTGTATATTATGGTAAAACCACAAATGACTCCACGTGCATGACCACCGAATTCAACACACCAATTTGAATGTATTACATGGGAGTTTTAATACTCTGTAACATTTACGATCATACAACATCTTGTCATAGAGGAGGGCAGTGTGTGAAAATTGTTCTGGCGTTAATTATGTAATATCAACGGTGTAACAGAAATGAAAATTCACAAAAAAATATTACTATTAATCTCACAAAATTTTACATATAAGGCCAATAAAACTAAACACATGTAGCGTCTCGCGTCGTTATTTAGTATATGAGCTTCGTAATAGCATCTAACTACAGTATAAACTATATAGAAGGAAATTATCAATTTTAAAAGAAGTCATCAAGAATTGAAACTAACCTTTCATGTTATATGTTATTATTAACTGTAATAATATCATAATGAAATAATTAACTAAAAAGCATAAACATTCACTCTTTCTAGCACAAGTGAGATAATATTTAAGGAGACAATTATTTATAAAGTAGAACTCGGTCGTAGCTTGCACCAAGCTTTTATTGTTTTCATTTATCCAAGTTTTTTGGTTGATATTTGATTGCAATGCTGTAATTCATAACTTATTATAGTATGCGCATTATAATTGAAAACACTTCATATATTTACTCACAAATTCTTGCAGAGATGATTCAGATAAATTTACACTCGCAAATTTCTATGAGATCTTTTAATTCATTCGAATATAAATCATTTTGGACGCATAGCATTAGGTCAGCCGATAATTTGCGCCTCTCGATCAGGCAAAAGAACAAGAAATTGGACTCCTTAAATATCACCAAACGATTCATCCAAGCAGCAATCAACCATCAGAACGTAAGACTAATTCCCATTCAGTATATTAATTTTAATCCTTACTCGCATTCACACCGCACCTTTTCGACTAATCTAAACTTAAACTGTCTTGAACAGTTTCCAAAATTTTTTTTTTTGTTTATTTTATGTATCAACAATTATCATTAATAATATAATTAAATGAAGTGATTTAGGATATTTCATTTAACTTTACAATTATAATATAATTAACAACATGATGAGAAGCTAGCCAGGTGTGCATTCTTTCACTTTACATCGTAAGCACAACTTTTTAATTGATCGCGTGTTACCTTCATATCGCCTTCGCCTCACTGTATTCTCTCCCAGTTTTTTTTTTAATATACAGACATCAAATAAATATTAACATCGATAGTTTTAATAGTTAAAAAATAAAAACAAACACAGCCGACTCTCGATTTAATAGGATTCAATAAGCCAGACCGTAAATTGACTGCAAAAAACACTTTGTTCTTTGAATAATCAAATACGTAGTGTACAATAGATGAAAACGTCTTCCGTTGTAATTACCAAGAAACTCGTTTTCTCACTTCAAATGATTAAACTCGTAGTATGTGTTAGAAAAGAATACTACTTACTGAGAAGTGCCAAGTGATCCAAAGCCTCTTGAATTAGTCCGGAAAGTAAAATTCGGATTAATATTTTTCCATAATATTCCGGATAATCGAGAGCCAACTGTATCTAACACATACTGCACTCGTTAAAATGACAGATAGAATCATACGTTCAATACACATATTAGGCCATCTCAAGATATTCGTTAAAAAACATATTATAATTGTCAAACGTTTAATTTTGTGTGCCATTAAATATTCGTGGAAAGCTATTACGTTCAAATAACAACACTATTTTTAATATTGCACTCCCAAAAGACTGGTCTCAACTGAGCAACAGTGAGATAGAAGAAGCAGTCTAACTGTTGTATCGTTATTGTATTACACCATAGTAAGTGACAATGTAGTTAGTTTTCAGACTCACAACACTCATTATTAGATCAGTTATAAATAAATTAGTAAACTCGCTGAAAACTTCATATTTATGGTCATCAGTTGTGGATATATAATGTTTAAATTGTTATAATGTGTTCCCAGATATCTAATCGATGATTGACAATCTAGGTAATGAATACACAAATATTATATAAAATCATTGACAATGTATTTTATGTTGTCTCTTAGTATTGTTAAATAAATATAATGGTTTTCCAATGAAGTTTAACAGGTTTGTCGACTCGGCGTCGGTCAAATAAAGCTGTTCATTTTAATGCTTGAAAATTATCTTTCAAAAAGGATGTTGAGCGTAGTTTCTTGACAATTATATTACATTTAACAGCCTAATGATTTGATCTGTCATAGACAACATTTACAGATAAATTTCGAATACAACATTGTTAACAGACACATACTGTCTGAGATTGTAAACAACAGCAATATGATTTGGGTAAAACAACATATTTAATGATACAAGCCTGAATAATTTGTTTTACTCCATCGTTGGGATAACTCCAACGTGTTTTAGAATCACTTATCTAATAACTATGATCGTAATATATTTTAAAAAGAAATCACAAACGTATACGAGAAGAAAATAACAGCCAGCCTTCACTCTCAGGTGTCTTTGAAGAGGAGCAGACCATTCAAAATGGCCATCACTCCGTTTGACAGTCACGTGAACGTACATTTTTTTAAAGATGGACACGGTTCAGACACACGGCCGTAAATCAAATCGATATAAATCATTAATATGCGGCAGATATATTTCCAGACTTACAAATCATATTTTTATAACACTATTGAAACAACTCAAAAAAGATTCATTAACAATACAATTTCAGCCTCAATTTTTATTTTTGTTCACAATTATACCATCAACATTTAGGATTCAATGACTCAAGGTTAGAACAAGAGGTTGGGTTAGGTGTGGTTAGGTTAGGTTGGGTGTGGTTAGGTTAAGTTTGAGTTGATAGATGAATCAAAAAAACGGTTGTTGCTACCTCGCGTGTCTGCACCGTGGCCACCTATGCGCACACAATCGAACCGCTGAATATTTTTAAACCTACAAATTTAATTATAAATAGCTCCAAATACAATTACACCGTAATTATAACTTCTACAATAAAAATGATACATAATTACAATTAAAACTAATAATAATAGTAATTTTATAACAAGCATTAATTGTATATTCGAAAATATAATATAATACCACACTCTTAGTATGATTTTCCATTATGTTACAACATAATCGCTGAGGAATCATAATTCTCTATTATGATTTAACATTTTCAATTTGAAACTAAACCAAATTAATCAATAATACGCAAACATAACAATACCGGACGACATCACGTAGAAAAGGGAAGGTCTTCATTTTATACAACGGTACTTTCAACAATGCAGCATAATCAGACAGCCCCACAATGTGAAAATATATATACCATCAAATGAGGGTACTCGATAGAAATTTATTTTGTACTTAAAACATTGAAATATCATGTTATATTACCACTTTATCAATTTTAATTCGGTTTATCAAATAGATTCTTTTAGACGACTTTGAAGATACTTTGTCAAGTTTTAGGCTATTGTAAAAATACCAATATAAGTAGTCCATTGGCAAAAAATTTAACTGTAAGCAATGCCATATAAAAACTGAAGAAAGAGTTGCCAAGCATTAAGATACAATGCGCTCACATAACGGAAAATTTAGATTGTAATTAAAAATTATTTGAAGTGAGAACATTATACTATTCACAACACTGTTCATATCTTTTGTCATCTTCTAAGACTATATAGACCGAAAATACTTAAAGACAAAATAACAAGTTGTGAATATATTTCAGATAATTTTGAATGGCAATATAAGTTTTCCGTTTCGTGAGGGCACTACAAAGCAACTCTAACCTCAATTTTTATTTGGCAATGCATTTAGTTTCGAATTCGAACAGCGGAAGATTTGTATTGGCACATCTACAATAACAGAAACGTAGCATATAGGATGTACAGCGAAAAAAATATAATACAGTGGATATGCAATAATTTCAACAAGTCAATATTTATTGTGATCACAGTGAAGTAATTTATCACTTGATGTACCGCGACAAGACCGATGAATAGTCACAAATTTAAATATTGCGTCACTGCAAAATAACGTGGGCATATGTCCACCATAAGATACTGTTAAAGATGAAGTTTAATGCTGAAAATATTCCTTATCTCTTGGTGGTTTGAAAATGTTCTAATTAATACAGTGACAATTATAATGTACAACGTTTAATTTATCCAGTGAAAATGTTTGTTTCAAAAAAATCTTCCCTTTGCTAGCGCATGCGTCACAATCACATAAACGAACATAACTCTCAAATTATTAATTGATATTAAAATCAAAATAAAAACGACAAAATTGAACTAACGATTTGCACACAGTGGAGAAAGATGGCGCTGTAACATTAATATTTCAAAACTATTGCACTCACGATAATAATGAATACAACATGACCAGGCGTTACCGTCCTGTGAATTTTGAAATATTACCGACATCAGATAGGTGCATTATGATTACTTAGTAATCGATAAATATGACATGTGACATCTCTCTCCGCGCAAACGAATTTGATATAAACTAAAGAATGGACCTGCCATATTGTATACATTTCTGGATCTCTACCGTCCCAACAAATCATCTCAGATGCCAAATGATAAAAATAATGAATAAATAATTACACATATTACAATGTAATCTATATAACTACAGTAATATTGTTTCACGTGTACGATGCTTAAGGTGTAGCTGTTGACTCAGCCGATAACCGTGTCATTGATGGCTACAAGTGGAATCATGTGACAACTCCCATTAGATACCTGGCCAAATACTTTTAGTACTTCCTCAAAAAATATCAGAAAACGAACGCAAACGTTTATTAATGTGTATCTTTAATACTCCGTAAATTTGTAGCTCTCGATAAAATTTGTTAAATATAATTCGTAATGAAATTGTCTTTCTTATAGAAAAATTTTAGTTTATTTTAATTCTGTTTAAAATAGGTTCTATTCCCAAAATTGTAGATTTTAAATGTATTTAATTACATTACCATACCATGTATACGTTAAATATATTATTTAATTGTTACATTTACATTTCTAATAATTTCATGCGTTATTCTAAAATAAATTACAATTACGCAGAGTATTGCGTGTATACTTTTAGACAATTCAAAAGTGAATACACTACACATTGAGGTATACACACCGTTCGTAGAATATACCGCTACGGCAAACTACGAGACAAGCTTTCAAAAAAGATTAGAAGAAATTATTTTAAATGTATTAAATAAAAATACTATAGTAAACCGACGCAAAGTAAAAATAGATTAGTTTGAAGTCGGTTTGCAAAAATACGACTGACGATTAAATTATACGTGAATGTCTTTTACGATTATCACAAAATATTTGATTTAGTATTTTTATGCCTACTTCAATTTTTACTTAATCTTTTTGAACGATTATTTTGTTGTGTCGATTTCACCTGATTTTAGTCAAACACGTGTGCGCTACCGTGACTACGCATCACTGTCAGATATCTGCTCATGAGTATCTGCTGTTTTAGATGTTTGACCACATTATTATATACATTTTCAGGCTGACGAGTCGTCAAAAATAACATTCGAATACTCAATTCCCGCAATATAAAACAGTATGACTTTGCTCCCAATATATTGAAATCATTTGACATCCAAGAGATGAAAACGCAAGACGCAGAGAAAGAAATGTTAGGTACTAATGTGAATAACGGCAAAACTTCCCTGCTCGGTCAGTAATATCATTGACGACTATATCTTCATTACCACCACCAAAAAATCATAAACAATTTAATAGGTGGAAGCGCAGACATACAATCAGAGAAGTTTTGCAAGCTCAATTCTAAAAGGACAGTAATCCAAAACACCGAGGAGGACCCCGCGGACAAAAGAAATTAAATTGTTTAGACGGGGACGTAGTTTCCCTTGGGCTTGTAGAAGAGTTGGCCGGAGAAGAGACGGCGGAACAGCTCTCGCCTGAGAAGCCGTCTCTCCTTCTTAACCTTCTGGAGGACACCCTTATTCTCTTGGGCGCGCCTGGACAGGTACGGGAGCACCTCGTGGACTGGGCCGTAAGGGATGTATTTGTACGCGGAGTATCCGGCTTGACCTGGATAAATACAAACAGTATATTACGATACAAGTTAAATCTAATTATGCAAAACAAAAAAGAAAAAAATAAAGACAGTTAGTTACCCTATCTATTGGCAACATGACAAAATACTGTGAGAATTGTGACATTTATAAAAGCAAATATTTATTAATGAATGATGTTACCATAGTTTTATATAAATATATATATAATAGACTGTACTATGAGATATAGTCTGAATTGATGATATTTATTTATAGTTATTTTTGTTTGTAGATGTTGAAAAAAACCGACCTAGAGGGAAGGTGATGTAGTCACACATTCCCAAGAGCTGTCCAAAGCAGATGACCTTATCCTCGGGTGAGATGCCAATCTCCTTCATTTTCTCGATGGCGAAACGGACTGTGTCCTCATTATGGGACGCCACCATGATGCCAATGCGCTTGTCCTGACCGTGATCTTTGAATACCTGCAATCATAATTTACAGATTTGCTATATAAAAGTAAAAACATCAAGATAAAAATGAACATTTCTTGTGTATGCTATTTTCTTTTATTTATCAAAATGGTTTCAACTTAGTTGAAAGGTGATTTTAGTCACAGTTTAAATGACATACCTTGATGCGTCGGAGACATTCTGTGAGACAACTGTGATACGATTCGGTGGTGGCTTCATAATTTGGACAGATGGGATCTTCGTAACCTAAAGCTGCAGCACGTGCCCTTTCCTGTAATTATACCATAAATAATTACTTATCACATTTACATCTCATTTGAAGATCTCTTTCATAGGTGCAACCTGAAAATTCATGTTGAATATTTGAGAATCAATGTTTTACTTGATTGATTAAAATAAATCCTTCAAAAATATGGAAACAGGTAAGAAAAAAAAAGTCAAACAACTTTTAACTGTTATTTGATCAAAAACATTAATGGGTTTTTGTCAATTTTTTCTTCTTCCATATCACTGTGTAAGTGGAGTATACGGATACTACACGCCGCCTCCAAGAATCTCTGTTAACTGCTAGTATTTTTCACTGCCTCTCAGGTCATACTTGTATCCCGTAACTCCACTGAATACATTCTATAGATAGTATTTAGCGGCCTTCCGGGACGTGCCAACAACCGTTCGGCTTGAAGAATAGGCAGGTCAGGTTCAGACTCTCTTGAGGCATCTACAATATGTGGCCGAGCCAGATCTAGCACTTTTTTAAATATCATAAAATATGTATGTCTGTTATTCACCATTCACTCATTCTCAAAATTGACTAGATTAAAAATTTACAGTAGATGTAACATGTAAAAAAAACAATCAATTTATCAAGTGCTTATAACAACCATAAACATAAACCATGACAATTTGAATAAAATAAAGAATATTTACCAATTCAATATAGGCCCCCCGCACCAGCTTGGCTCCGAAGTAGAATCCCTGCCTGTCGGCTTGCTCCAAATCTGTGGTCAGCTCTGTGAAGGACTCCTTCAAGTAAGTCTGATAAGTGTTGAACACCACCGCCTTTTCTTTGTTGTATTTGCGCATCATCTCGAGGGTTATACGGGAGATAGCCGGCTGGAAGTATGTGTGCTCTGCGTCAACCATCACGCGGACGTCCATTTCATGAGCTGCCTGAAGACGTCAATAGATCAATCAGTAACAAACATCATAGAATAATATGAATTATACTAATATAATAATTAATTAACTGAAATAGCTATTGGCAAAGCTAATAAATCATGATGTCATATAATATATTATAGTTATTCAATCAATCAACCCTTTGAGTAGTATGGGCGTACATGTACGGCTGTGCGCCTTGTCACCTTATTTTTGAAGCCATTTATTTATTTTTTATAAAATGTTATTATTTCTTTAAATATAAATACTAGATAGATCTATTAATGATATGTGGAAGTCATTACAATTACATAATATATTTTTGGGCTAGAAAAAAATACGTAAACATTACAAAAAAAAATGAGTAAAAAAAAGTTCAGCATTGAAAAATTCCCTTATGCTCTTTCTATAATTATTATGATTTGTAAAGATACCAAAGGTTTGAATTGCTGTTCACAGAAACACATAAAATGTTACATAAATCAATCCTATGGGTTCAAATTTGTCCTCAAGTGACCCTTTGATTCTGAAATGGGAGCGGCCATATGTGGTAATGTTGGACATATTCTTACCAGTTTGGAATAACTTTTCAGTTTTTGTTCGTTGCTTGGAAATAGAAGAGCATTTTTTATAAATCGGCATATGCAATTTGATTGATTTTATATTAGTTGAATTGATGTGTGCATAAAAAAATTAACTCACTAATGAAAGAATTACCAAACTAACAAGATGGTTTGTCGGTTTATTCTTATTCCTCTATACATAAGCATAAACTATTAGTTAAATCCTCACCTGTACAACAGTGTTAAGTCTCCTGATCATGTTTCTGAACATCTCTTCCTCCTTGGGGGGGAGTCGGCTGATAAGCCTCCGCATCTGTCCAGTGCGAGGGTCAGGAACTCGGAAAGTCTCTGAGAGACCGAAGTTCTCATCCATGATACCAGACCATGGGAACAGATGGAGAATACTGCAAGAAAAAACATCCCACAGGCCATATTAGTTGGGTTATAATGTTCATACGTTTTAGATAAACAACGGCAATATGTTTATTTATTGTTTTTTCAACCTCGAATGAAATGATCATTTGGAACTTTTTTTTTCAAAAATTTGTTGTAAGCCATTGATTATAAATGTCCCACACATTTTTTTGTTAACCCTTTGAGGAGTATGCACGTACCGGTACATTCGTGCGCTCTGTCGCCTTATTTTCAAAGCCATTCTTTTATTTTTTTATAAAAT
>JAGVSQ010013020.1:0-11315 GCA_022683975.1 Rhyacophila evoluta
AAATATGTATTTTTAATTCTTTCTTTATTCTTTTTTTTTACATTTTAATATGTTTTTTATATGTTTGTTATAACCATATGTATGTCGTGTTGTCTATGTATTAAACTTATAATTTGTAATATTACAACATGTATTAAGTAAAATAAAAATAATTATGTTGCACTTATGCTGAGGACTGAACCAAAGTCCCTGCACAGTCGGAGTGTGATATAGCACACATATTATTAGATTACACACTGGGCAGTAACCAACATTGTAGCACACTGACTGCGTACATTGGTTTACATTCAAGGTTAAAACTTTTCAGACTTGATCAGGTATGCATTATGAATTTTGTCTTAAGACAAGACCTACTTTTAAAATGAAATACTACTGAGAGCAATACTATTCATAAATTATTGACAAACGTTTATTTCAAAATTGAAAATACGATTAATCTACCCATAGGCAGACAGGTTAACATGCCAATAATTCCTTGGTAATTAAATTGTTATTCTCAATATGCTTCAGATTCCTTATTAACTGATTTTATAACGATATCTTTCAAAAGCACCACTGAATATTTTGTAAGATGTTTATAAATATTTAAGTGGGATAATGCTACTCAAGATTTGTTAATGGAACTGACAAGTCATGTGACAGCCCTTAAGTTACCTAGTAATGATGTTTCAGATATCTCCGGAGAGATTTAACCTTGATTGCCTTGTACAGTTTATTGCTTAAACTATATGTTTCATAGAGAGGAATATATTTTACGAAAAAAATGGGATAAATACATATTCACTACCAAAGTGTGACAGTGAAAGGGAATCTTCATTCTTGTATAGCAGTATATTTCCTATTGCTTGCATAAAAGCAAGTCATTTTTGGCTGTTTTAATGTTTTTCAAAATTTTAGAAACTTAACGAGAAATTTTTCTTACTTTTCTTGTACATTGTGTATGGCATTTCAAAAAAATCCAGACCTAAGAATTTAAAATGATTTTTCTTGGCATTTCTCATTATCATGAATAACAATATATTGTTTTTTTATAAGCCAGAGGATTAAACATCTTCTTCAAATCCATGCCAGTATTTTTTAAGTTCACATAATAGTTAAACTTTTCAAAAAGATGATAATCAAAGTACAACTGTATATCTTTTCATATAATTTATCACTAATGGTGCAAAAATAATTTATTTTTGCCGTGTCTGGTTCAGAAGTGGGGCAAATCGATTTTTGTACTATGAAATCTTGATAGCAATTTAACGAGACTTGATTTTCAACCAATTATTCAACCTAAAACGCATTCAGTCCTGTATATTTGTAAAAATTGTTGTGGGAGTCGAACTTGCAACCTCCAGCACCAATGGGCACATTTTCACCACATTACTACTTGAGGAAAAAATAATGAAAGTGTCGGGTATTAAGCATGAAGTACACGTGTTGAAAGTTCATTTTCAAATTTATTCATTACATCTAATTAATTAAACCTATGCGTATAAAGTTAATGTAATTAATTAATTTCTAGTACAGTAATCATTTCTTGCAAAGGCTTAATGGCAATTATATGAAAAAAAAGTAAAATTGATTCTATACAGTAGCATAAAAATATGAATTCAACTCTGATATAGTCAGGTGATCAAAGGCAAATCAGTAAATATCGTAATTAACTAATTACTCTTTATGAAATATTGAATTTCACAAAGTATTATTGCCTATATAACTATGGGTTACTAAAAGAGAAATCTTAATTATTGAAATGGGCATAATTCAGGAAGTAAGGAATGCTTTGTTACAATTAACATAATAGGTGAAATGCCATGTCATTTGATTCATATTCAACAGACTGAGCATTTCCATAATGTATTTGATGCATTTGTTTAGTTTATAGCGAATCACGCATGCATAAGGTTCACACTTAGATTGATTCAACTAATCAAAATGGCAGTGATTTTGAAAGAATTAGTGAATGTGTACAATTTTCTAAATGATGATATCAGTGGTAAGTGATATTTTATACAGTTATTTGACAGAGTAATAATTTACAGCAACATTAGTTAATAAAATAATAATAGGTATAACGGACCAAATATACGTACAGAAGTGAAAGTGCAAACATCATGGTAGGAAGAAATTATTTGATGTTTAAGATAGATTTAGAAATGTTAGAAATTCCCGACTTCTGTAGAATGTGCATAAGTAAAGTGTGAGGGTAAGCCGACCTGCTTTCAACAACACAGACAAGATACTCATAATATAGTTTAATGAAATATTCAAAAAAATTATTTAAGCAGAATTATAAATAAAAACAAACTTTTAAAGAATAAAATTTTTTATAATTGTGAATCTTTGAGGGAGAGACATATCACACAGACAACTATTTTAAAAGAAAGTTGTTATAAATCATGTGGTTATTTGATATTATTTGTAATGAAAGCGACGTGCTCTTCAAGGTGCCAGAAGTGTTTCAGGAGCAGCTTTCCAAGATTTTAGTTGGCGTACACTAGAGTGTGCATGATTCCTATTCTACCCTACTAATATTTAACCTTGTTGAAAAGAGATCTTGTAAATTTTTTAAAACCTAGAAAATAATTCTTCGTAGAAATCAAGTCATAATGACTGACCGGTCTGATAAAAGGTCGAACCGACTTGAAAAGCTCTTCCCTATCAACCAACATATGGGAACACTCCCAGAGAATATGATTGGCATATTGTTTAACTATCATTTCACCTCCAATTCCGATTTATATATGCTAACAAGCTTATTAGAAAGATATAAATGTTGTACTTCATTTCCGTTGTTTGGTTAAGAATTATCGATGTGAGGATCTGCATAATATGGAGTAGCATTCAGCAGAATGAGCATTGATATTTTTTGTTAAGACATTATCAATTTTTAAAACAAATATGTAAGTATATGTCTCCTTGATAGAATAGAGGTTTGCATGCGCACATCTTGTCCATGAAATGCGAGTTCGATCCCGATATCTGTCGGATTCAAAAAAATCCGAAAATGTCGGGTTGGGTAATTGTCTGACAATCTATATTCGAATAAAATAATCTGTCAAGACATGTCTTCACACTGCGGACATAGAAAAAAAATCTAAACAAGATAAATTGAGATTATTAAATTTATAATTTATTTGATAGATTATTCATTTTTCTCATAGATTTTACTTACATTATTACTAAAATATATATATTTAAAGCACCTAACAATAAATGGTATAAATATAATTATTATAACACAATATTTTTCATTCAAAAGTGAATTGTACAATTCCACACAAATACTTCAATTTTATTCCAGGCGTAATTCAAATAATACATGATGATTAGACATTATGATTTTGATTTCAAGTCATAACACAAACGTAGTTTCCGCTTCATGATTAACATTTTCAATTCATTATGTAAATAACATGTAGATTTTTCGGTACTGTACGTCGTACACCTAAATTTATGCAATATGTGTAGAAAATAATTAAAGAAATACAGTTAACTTTTGAGACACGTAATGTTTACCACAAAAACGTTTATGTCATTATTTACGATCTGGGTTTCATTATTCGCCCATACCAGTGTACAGGTCAAATCTCTGTATAATGAATACCCAAGTAACAAAATTTCCAGTATAACGTATATATTTTTTCATCCTGAACAAATTTTCATACAATACATAATAATATTTTTCCTATATTCAGTATTACAAAACAAAAGGGGTTGTACCATGAGTTCATCTCCAAATTTACAAATTCCGATTCTCAAAATGACGTTTTTAAGGTTGGTGACATGTTGTCGTATGTTGTATTATGTTGTATGTTGACTAAATTAAATATTAGGGTGGGTCTCCATTTTTTATAATTACACATCGTTCATGTCATGTCTTCGCAAATATCTTGAATATCATATCATGAATGTTGTCATGACATGGAAGGATGCATGACAATTTGTGAATAATAGAGATTCTGGAGGCGTCACATAGTTGTTCATATGCTCCACATAAGAAATAGATACGAAGAAAGAAAAAGAAAAAAACTTTATTATTTATCTAGAAAATAATTTGATATCAAAACTTTTCAGATCCGCGAACTCAGGATTGGTTCTTAATGAGCCATCCATTTTATGGTCTGTCACTGCTCGGACTCTACCTATATGCTGTGTTCAAACTTGGGCCAAGGTTGATGGAAAACAGACAGGCGTATTCTTTAAAAAATACTTTAATTGTGTATAATGCTATTCAAATAATAGCTTGTTTCTATATTGTTTATCAGGTAAATAATCATCAATTGATATTCATATTTTATTTCAAATAATTGGCAATAATTAAAAACATCTTATCATCCATCTTTTCACATTTCTTAAATAAATAACGGGAGCATTATTTTTTTGACATTCGTTTACCACTTGGCTATTGAGAGACAATATTATTTATAGAATATACTATAGTTTGTAAGATACACTTAAATTTAACATCATATTAGAAAAATGTTTCTTTCTTTCTTACTATTCCAAATTATTAAAGATGGCGACAGATTGTGAAACAAAAGTCTGATTCTTAAGTTAAATATTTTAATCGCATTTCATAGATAAAAGTTTGAATAAATAAGAGGATTTTGTCTTTAATTCTCAATATGTATGTGGAAGCTGTGAGTGTTTTGGCGCCATAATTTACTTCGGTAGCTCAACACAATCAGAATGCATATTAGAGCAGTGGTTAGCATACGCAATATCGTGTACGGATCTTTGGCCAAGCACATGCAACTCTTTTACATTTCTTTGATTTGGTGGTTTTTTTTTGCTCACAGAAGGAAGAAGCGAAAAAAATTTTACTGCGAGACCAAAAAAAAAAACAAGAGAATTTATTCGGGAGGAAGTGAAAAAAAATTCTCATTTTCGAAATTATTCTAAAATGTTTTGTTACTCATATTTGCTGTTTTTGGGTCAAGAGTTTGCCGACCACTATTAGATAATCAGTACATTGGTTTTACAAGTAAATATGGAAGTACTAGTGCATAAGATATCTCCTGTAATTTGCACTCCCAAATAATAGTCTAGTTGGTAAGAGCAGGTGGGATAGGCACTCCATTACATTATTCAAAACAGAAGAAAACCCTTAACATTTCCAAACTTTCAATATACAACAACAATACCAATTGATAGAATTCTGGAGGAAAAATATATTTTTTTCCAAAAATTAATTGTAAAAACAAAAAATTACCATAACTCACTTAACAACAATTCTATGAATATATCACTAATTATATTCACAAATTTGTTGGTTGACCTATGAGAGTCCTATGATTTAATTAGTATTATAATTGTGACTGATTTGTATTCCAGGGACTGACCCTGGCCTGGCTCAATGATTACAAATTCATTTGTCAGCCCTGTAAAGTGAATGATGACCCTACTGCATTAAAAATAGCATGGAAAGTCTGCTACGTCTATTTCATTGTTAAACTCGTCGACCTTTTAGATACCGTAAGCTTACTATACCATTAAATTCTAGTAAAAACAATATCTTTTTTCCATGTCTACATACCTAATAAGTATTTTGCATATTGTCAACTGTGGCACATCACTGTTGCTAATAAATAAGACCCATATGATAGTTGTGGATGAGTTTTTTTTGTTTTCTGTGTAGTAAGAAGTAATGTTTTTAGAAATGATAAAGATGATCTTCAATTCCTCACGATCTGGACTCTAATTTTTTTATAATTTCGACAATAATTTGGTGTCAATTAAGTTATCAATAATTGTTTACATCAGTGTCTCTGGTTATAATGAATTTACTAGTTTAGTATGAAATATTGGAGACATAACTATTACTTTAATACTCTTATGATTATTATAAATATTTCATCACTTCTTTGCTTGCAGGTATTTTTTGTGATGAGGAAAAAACAAGAACAGGTAACATTTCTTCACGTGTACCATCACGCTGGTATGGTAGCACTTTCATGGAGCATGGTCAAATGGCTTCCAGGTAAATCGATCTTATAAATTATTTGGTTCATTTATATATTACAGTGGAATCTCAATTCTTCATTTTTCAAAGGAAAGTCTCAAATAATAAATACATAATTATACACAATATATTATATAAAATTAAATAATATATAAATAATCATCAGATGTATATAATATATACTTCAATATTATTTCAATAGATTTTTTGTATTAGCTGTTTTCTATGCAGTTATTTAAAATTCTTTATCACAAAACACTATCCGACTATAAAATATAAACAACAGATATAGGAAAATTATGAAATGGGCAAAATGGATCAAGGTTCCACTGTACAATAAAATATTATACATATATAACATATTATTTAGTTGTTACAGGTAGAACCTCGATTATCCGCACTAATTAAGGATGAGGATAGTGCAGATAATCAAAAATTTGGATAATTGAAAATATTGTGTATTATTTTTATTGATTTTCCGAATTTTCTATAATTCTGATAATTGTATATAGCATCAGTTTTACACATAAATTTTTCAACACATCCTTCTTCTTCCATAAACACCGTTAACTCGTCTATATAAGTGTAGGTATATTGACAGAAAGCTTTTCTTAATCCCACTTGTCAAAAGTTTGGTGATTTAAAACTACGTATTAATGATAAAAAATAATATATTAAATCCAATTTGGATAATTGCGCGAAATCACTCTGATAAAAAAAAAAATATTCACTCCCTAACCTGAAACTAATTTAAAAATTTCAAAAAGTAGGTAAATTACTGAATTTAACATAATAGATTGCATTCTAATGCAGTTATAGACCTCAAATCTCCAACCTCCAGCTCTAAGCACTTTTCATGCACATATTCACTTTATCACTTTTTATAATTCAGTGGAATATTATTTAATGTTCTATCTTATTAATTTCTAATTAAATGTTAATGTAATTTAATTGTGAGAAAATAATTGATGTCTTAAGTGATTTGGCGATATAAAACTGTAATATTCGATTATACAAACCTTTGGTCGGATTTTTTATGTTTTGTTTTAATCGATCTTCTATGAGCATTTAGAATAATAGTAATTTTTATGTTAAACATAATTTGTTACACGATACATTGTGATATATAAGTTTCCATAAATCCATTTTATTTTCAGGAGGGCACGGTTCATTGCTGATAGTGATTAATTCATTTGTACATATTATAATGTATTTCTACTACTTATTGACAGCATTTGATGAGTCTTATAAAAAGTCAGTCTGGTGGAAAAAGCATGTGACCCAACTGCAAATTGTAAGTAGAATTTTATCAATATTTACATTATACATCAAGCCTAAATTAATGCTGGTTACACAAGAAATTTTATTTAGCATTACGATCACAGTACAGATCTATCTTAATAAAAAATCAAATCTCGTTATAATGAAACTCGTGAGATGACCTTTTTTCTTTCGTTATAATGAATATAGAAAAGATTTGCTTGAAGATGCTCAAAAAAACTCAACTTCTAACATCTTAGTCAAATGTAACGGTTTTTCACTAATTAGTAGTCTATTTATGGGGATATTTTCTGACCGTACGTTTCGAAGCTACACGAAAGTTACCTTATCAACAGTATCGTTCAAAGCACCTCGTTTTTATTTCTTTGTGGTCCCATCGCTTAACTTACTCTTCTATTTTCTTCCGATCTTTTGAAAACGTTGATGGTGTAATTGAAATTTTTAAAATACACAAAAAGTTTGAGGATCACGGCAACACTTCCGATCAGTAGATATATACATTTTAAAAATAACATGGGACTACCATCTACACATGATACGTCTATTTCCGATAAAAACAAGAGAAGCATTTATTACGATATAAAAATATCATATCCAGTTGTTATCTCTCTCTTGGACTTTTGACTCAAATATTTCGTTATACTGATATTACTACTGTTAAACCGAGATTTTGTTTTGTTCAAATTCTATGAATGTTTGTTTGGGACAACAAAAATTATACATTGTAAATTATAAATTTTGTTCCTACACTATTTGTTATAAAGAGATTTGAACTGTATTATTTTCCATATGATCAAACTCCATAGTAAAGATTAAAATAATTAATCAAAAAATTTACATAATTTCTTTTGTATTATTTTAATATATGTTTATGTTTTATTTCAGCTTCAGTTTGGAATCCTCTTCTTTCATTTCTGTTCTGTTTACTTCAAGAAAGATTGTGGTTATCCTTTGGTACCTTCAATCGTATTGATTCCACAAAACTTATTTATGGTTATCTTATTCAGTGACTTTTATAGAAGAGCATATCTGGTAAAAAATAAAAAAGTAATCAAAGATTGATAGATGGTCAATAAATTATTTAGGATAAAAACACTTATTTTATTTCATTTAAAAACATATTTAATCCCAAACGCTGTTCATGTTACTACATAGTAGGATTTACATGAGAAAAGAAGAAGAAATAAGTACAGTTGAATTCTTGATTTAGATAAATATCATTTATAATATTAATTAACAAATCTCATTTATTGATACTTAATTAAAGATTAGCTGGGGACAAAAAAATCTTAGTGTAAATCACTCTAAGGTGTTTCACAGTGGAAATCAAATGTTGATATTATACTATTAATATATTGTAATAAAACACATTGAAATTTTCTACAAAATTTATTTCAATATACACATATTTATTTTTTAAATCAGTAATATTACAAAGTTATGTGCACTTTGTGCTTACTCTAAAATATTGCGCTCTTAAAATTTATCTAAATTGAAATACCATAAAATATCACAATAATGTCACATTGCAAGGTGACATTTTCTTAATAAAATAATTAAGGGAAGTAAGATGATAAACATAAAGAAAACATTTATAAACTTTCTCCTCCACCACCTGTCACGTATCTACACTCAATATGCGGGCGTAACAAATGTGAGGCGCTCTTCAAAGTGTTAGAATTGTCCCAGGAGCAGCTTCTCAAGACCTTGGTTGGTCAATCAAGTCACAATGACCTCCGGTCCGGCAAATTGTCGAACCGACTTGAAGATCTCTTCTCTTTAAACCGACATATGGGGATACTCCCAAAGAATGTAATTGACATCCTGCAATTCGCCACATAAGCAAAGTAGGAGATTCTATAAGACCAAGCTGATAGAGCTTGGAGGCAAAACACCGTGCCCTGTTAATAAGTTCGTAGTTGAACGATCAGGAGTCAATTTAGTTATCTCCATGTGTCACTTCATGTTTGGAAAAACTAAATATGTTTGGCTGACCTTAGAGGAGGTGCTCCACCATTTTTGCCAGATTTAACATGCACAGGAGAAATTAACACAGCAAGAATATTATTTCTCTTGTCACTGGTAATCAATATCCATGATGACTAAAGTTATGCTAAGAACTATGTAATTAACTATAAATACTTCTCACTAAATAATTAGTTACGTATTTAAAACACAAAACAAGGTGTAAAATTATTTTTAATAGAACAGTAGTTCATCGAACAGAATGGATGATAAAATAAGCTAGCTGTGTTTTGTGTACAGTTATAACTTGACGGGGACTTGAGGAGTTAAAATTATCAATTTATTATCAACCGGAATCATGAATCAGTTAGGAATCACTATATGTTATGAAGACTTATTTTACAGTAATTATTCGTATTAGATTTTCAGGAAAAAAAATATATTAATGCCGTCGACTGATGATTTCAGAAAAAGATTTAAAAAATATGAAAAAAAATATTTCTGCTTTCCTGTTTGCTGAGCGTTTAGCGTGCATGTTTTGGAGCCAAAGATTGCAGTTTCAATTGACAGAAGATGCAGGACCATATGCCCATTGGGTTGAAAATTAGTTGATAATCAATTCTCCTAAAAAAACTATAAAAATAAGTCTTGACAATGTGGAGACCAATATCGATCTCACAAAGTGCAAATCTGTTGTACAAAAATTAAGAGACTGGATTCCCATTGGGTTGAGCAATTGTTCGATGAACAAGTCTCATAAAAAATAATCTGTCAAGACATGCTAAACATTGTGGAAATCCGTATACTCCACTTTCGGAGTGGATACCTTTACACTGTAGATCCACTTTCAGAGTGAACATGGTATATACCAAATATTTTTTTTATACCTATATAGGTATAAAAAAAAATATTTGTAGTTGCTTACGAGCAACACTCTTTTGACAGATTTCAGTAGAAAATAGCGGAGTTATATATTTTGCAGTGTAGATTTCAGAGCCCAATGGAGTTGTCAAATTAATACGGCACATGTGTGTAGGATTTATATCTTTACTTTTTAGTCATTTTTAGCTAAAGTGGAGTTAGCAACTTTGGCCATCAATGTACTTCAATTTCGTATTACTCATCTTCACATGAAGAAGAACCGTATAAATATTCAACTCCTTATACTCAAATACCGTAAATACTTATTGAAAATATAGATTCAAAAAAGGTTTAATGAACTGTGGTCGTCAAATCTAGTCTTAACATAGTCCAAATATTATACTTGATTGAATACAGTGCATGCATAATTTACATTTAAAAAGATAGATGAAATGTTGTCCGTGGAAAGGAGGAGAGCTGGCATGCATTTATGGTGAATAATTAAAAAATATTCATCTAGCAGTCAAGAATGAGATCTTAGGGCCACACTGAATAATCTCAATACAAAAAATATAATTTTAGTTTCATTAAATTTTGGAAGGCAGAAGGGGATTGTTTTATGACAAAAAAAAACTTTAAAACTCTACGAGATATGCATTCACAATCAGCTTTTCTATAGTTATGACTGATACAGCTATACATTCAATATATAATATCTTTACTTTTACTTTAACTTGACATATAATCAAATATATTCAATACATATGTATTTTCTTCTAACTTTACCTTTAACCGCATAAACACCATTTTAATGTACTATATGTTTTCAATGACTAAAGAAAAACACAGCAAGGAACAAAAACAAACACGTATACAATATATTGAGTCGATATATGGTATTATAGAAATATTATCACAAACATGTGGTCTGAATTCTTAAAATTAATATTAAATATGAAACAGAGACCACTTCATAGCTAAAAGGGTCGATTACTTTTGAGATTAAGCAACTCGTAATTATTAATGTTACACAAAGAAGGCAATAATAATCATTATCATTTATTTCATTACGCACTTCAAATGATTATATTTGCAGAATATGCATTATTGTCATCATGTAATATGTAATATGTAATCATTCATGGTAATCAGTAATAATTTAAAGTCCATAAACTATAAATATATGCAATGAAATTAAATTATATTGATAATTAATATTTTCGACTGATGGTGCTTGATGGAAATTGATTTTAAA
>JAGVSQ010013021.1:0-11315 GCA_022683975.1 Rhyacophila evoluta
GTGGACAAACGAACGAACGAACATACATATTTTGACTTTTATATATTAGATTTTGAATTAAAAAAGTGAGGTTAATTAGTCACATAAATGAAATTCCTACATACTTTCCAGTAAATTGATTTACGGTTATATTATGATGATATAAAGTGGCTTCACTTTTCTGTCCTTGAGTCCATCTATAACAAGGTAATAGATAATCTCACTAAAGAAAGATATTGAGACATTTAAAAAAGTAGATACCAGAATATCCGTGTCTTAATATTTGGTAGCTTGATTTTTCTACGTCACTGCGTGTATCGGTGGCTGGATGTGTTGCGAGGAGTCGGCGCCAGCTCTGATGATTGATCGATTTTATTGAAGACAGGAGACAAGTTTAGAGTCGATCGCTGGCAGGACAGGAACGGGATGTGCTTCGCTCGACTTCTACTACTGTGCTGATCATATTCGAATATCAGGTACATATTAACTAAATAAGACTTTTTCTCTTTTACTTTTTGTTGCATAATCTTGGTCAGGACCGGACTAAGGTAGGGTTGTCAATTGCCAATCCTTTGGTAATAATTAAATAACTTTAATTCTACATATAGGTTAGTTTTGCCGATACGTATTTCTTATATCATTACATTATTGAGACTAATCAGTGATTCCCATTTTTTTCTTTGTTCCACGGACCCATAAATTAGATAACAATAATCTGCGGCTCCTGAAAAAATATTTCCTAGAGATTTTAAGGGATTATAAATTTTGAGAAATTAAAAAAAAATCGGAATGCAAATTTTATATTTTCGGATGTAGATCGAAATTGGGAGGTTTCTCGTTTTTTTAGATTTCGTTCTTTCTCTGGATTTCTACTTTCGTGCAGTAATAATTTTTTTTCGCAATTTCTACTTTCGTACTTAGAATGGGGTGAAAAATGGAAATTCGGCCTAAATTCTAAAACCTTTCGTGGACCCCCAAATTAATTTTATGTTGCCACGGGCCACTGGGGGCCGATACAGATCACTTTGGGAATTACTAATATAAATGATCTACAACGTCTATTATATAAATATTTAAAACATGGTAACCATACTGGTTCTAGGACAAATACCCACTGACTAAAATCACCTGCTTCAAGCGCTATATGTAAAATTAAAAAAAGAAAACTCATTAAATTAAACTATTAAAAGGGGAAAAAATATGTCTTTCAGTTCAGGGGTATTTGTCCCGAAACCAGTTTTTCCAGGTGAAAATTATCCTGTTAATAAGTGAGATACAATATAATGTAAACTTATTAGATCTATTTTAAATAATATTACATTTATGAAAAAAAAAACTTAACTTAACTTAAAAAGAGTACAACATATAAAGCTTGCGGAAGCTATTCAAATTATAGCACTTGCGAACTTCCTGTTTTCTGGGTGCATCAATAACTGATAAATGAAACAAAATACCCTTTCATTT
Organism: Rhyacophila evoluta; assembly: GCA_022683975.1. Classification (NCBI taxonomy): domain Eukaryota; kingdom Metazoa; phylum Arthropoda; class Insecta; order Trichoptera; family Rhyacophilidae; genus Rhyacophila; species Rhyacophila evoluta. The sequence continues at coordinate 1,444 of JAGVSQ010013021.1, forward strand.
TTTGAAGCACAAGTTAATAAAGTAGCAGTTTTTTTAGTTAGTAGAAAAAACGCATAATGAGCGTTTTATCAATGCTATCGCGAACGACAACACATTGTTGTTTGGGATCCAAAGTGCTAATCTTGTAATCGAAGTCGTTTATGCTATTGTAACTCAATTGATATATTTTAATATCATTATCTGCATGTGAAGATTTTTTTTAGTTCTGGGCAGCTCGTGAGGGTAATTCAAAATTAGTCAAAGTCAGTTCGCAGCCTGGCTCTGTGTTTATGTTATTATATACTTCAAGAGTAACACTGTTGTTCCTGGCAACATCATTAATTATTATTACCCTCGCCATATTTAAAGTCTTACAACGTACAGAAATAAAACAACGCAAACTGTGTACTAATATTAATTTATATAATGCACTATTATATAGCCATAACCATTCCTTCGCCGGATTTAAATCGATTAAAATCGTATGTTTTTAAAAATTTAAAACGTGTTTGTGGATTCTAGGGTTAATAATTAACCCTTTCAATGCTACTCTAATATATATCACACATGATAATTTATTTTAATATCTGTATTTCTGATAAACAAAAATAATGAAAATTCATGGGTTTATTGGATCAATTATATGTGTTCTGATAGGTTTTCATTAGTCCATTTGAAACAGTGTAAGAAGTCATGCATTATGCAAATTTTGTAGATATAAAATAGAGTGGTTCGAGAGTAGTTGAATATTATAGTTTTGAGTAATATACGCAGGCCCGCCTTAGCATTATATAATCCGTTCGCGATTCGAATTGCGGAATAATTTACAGAATTATATTAATTTCCAGGTACATAATATTTAACATTTCTATAATATTTATCATCGTTGGTTTGTTGACTCTTATTTAATAAGCATCCGCATCTCCACAGTGAGAAATGAGTACTCCAGAAACTAAGTATACATATATATATATATATATATATAGATGTTTACGTTGTAAAGTCAGATCAATTTTCATCAAATTACTTCACCTGTTTAACATAAACAGAAGTCTTGCAGCTGTGGGATTCGAACCCGTAGCCTTTGGCTACGAAGAGGGCACGCTACCTTCTCAGTAAAATTGACATATATTTACCTAGACATAATTTATTAAGAGTTACACTTTTTTCTTGGAGCTTTGGCGCCTCATTTAGTGCCCATTTGTTTACTTTGACGTACACTTGTTTTATGACCTTTCTGAACACTTTGGTGTTGAGACTCAATATTATAATGTATCATTCAGTAAATCATTTTAGGGTGAACCATAAAATGAAAAAACAAAACAACAGCATTTGTAACCGGTATGAGACTCTATTGGTGTATTCTAATACATATATTACTTCGACCAGTGCTTGACTTTAAAAATTGGCATAAACTTGTAGTGTAAATATGAGAATTATTATTAAACTCATCAGTTCCTCTGAATCTAGATTATGATCATAGTGATGTATAATGACATCCGATTTACACTCATCCTACTGGCAGGCAGAGAAAATTTATGGTGGTACCCAAGAGAAATCCATCTCATGTTGTTACATTCACAATGATAGTAAATAATATGTAGCTGATAGATAGAATCTTCTTTTCACTTGACTTAATTTATTTCTTCTGGCCACCACGCAGCGATTTTAATATACCTATCACGTCTTCTTCTTCTATATCCGCTGCCTGAGTGGAGCATATGGACACCACGCGCCACCTGCAAAAATCCCTGTCGCCCGCCAGTATTCTTGCGTCCTCCCAGGTCATATCTGCGTCCCGTAACCTCCACAGAATACATTCAATAGATAATATTTAACGGCCTTCCGAGACGCCGACGACCGGTCAGCTTACAGAATAGGCAGGTCAGGCTTAGAGTCTCTTGAGGCATCCGCAATATGTGGCCGAGCCAGGTCCAGTGTCAGTGATATCAGTCATGGTCTGTTCTCTTATCTTCTTATTTCGAACGAAGTCATACCACCATATCTCCAGAATCCGCTCCAGAAACCTCTTCTCAAAGCTTAGATAGAATACAGTTGTTTTGGGGCTTTTTGGAGCTTATTTACAACCCTAGAGCAGCACTGACAAAATTCATGCATTGAACAGGCGACATGCGGATTCTTTTTATCGCGTACGGCTTGGAGTCCTAGACATTTCCCATAGAATTGAAGGTTGCACCAGCAATCTCTATTCGTAGGTTTGCGTTGTGCCATCCTAGGTGTCTGAAACTGTCGACTCTCTCGATGCTCTATACATTACCCTCCACATGTTTTTTAATGTTCACATTTTAATGAAATTGTATCCTCCTAGCATCTAAGTCATGCGATCATCCATGCAGATATTTATGTCAATCGTTTTTTATGTCTTTCTGTCTTCAATAAATTATTTTTTTTAATATCGAATCAAATTTAAGAATCGAATTGAAAAATGTCGTTATGTCCATAAATAAATAATAAAGTAAATGTGATAGTGGTCGATTTGTATTGAATTGGTCGATGGCTCGGTTGTCGCGCGATCTAGAGTGGGGGTTGACGAAGTGGGCGTCACATTTCATTCAATTGCTTCAACTAAGAATGTGTCCGCTCGGCCTGTTCTGTTTTAACCAGTAATAATTATTACAAGCCAGCAACTGAAACTAGTCCAGTATTCAATTAAGACATACGTTTTAGGGTTGTCGATGAAACAAACCTCGAAAAAATGGGACTTGATTCTGCTCATAAACGAAAGTAGAGTTGCTTTAGTTAGAGTACATGCTAACTCGAGTCTGCGGTGGCTGGTCTTGATACTTATTTGGATTAGAATTGATATTTGTGACGCCCAGAATATTTCCGATTGGAAGATGCCAAGAATAGTAAAGGAAAACACCACAACAATAAGCACTATCATTATTAAGAATCATTATATAAATATTGATAGCAAAATGTAATAAAATTGTGAAAAAAATATAGAAATTGGTGGTACATAGAAGAATGAGAACCCTAGAATATTGAAAAATGTAACCTTCGTACATTCGCTTGATCAATACTATTAGAAAAAGATCATTGACGGAAGGGCCAAAAATTGTCTCCAAGTTTAGTGGACGAAAAATTAAAGCTGTAATTCCTGGTTGAGTCTGTAGTATTAAGAGATTTAGTAGAACGACATTAAGGCCGGTGATACGATAGCAGGGTGATGGTGGCAAAACGACGGCAATAGAGATGAGAAATAACTGTTAACAGGTGAGAGAACAAGTGAGCAAGTTTAGCAGCGTGATTGCTCTGCCGCTGCGGAATCTATCGTACCTTAGGTCTAAGACTTATTTGCATAGTAAAATAACGAACAGAATGGTTACGAGACGCCGCTTTGGAGTCTATTTCTCGTTTTCTATTGAATAAGTCCTACACTATAGAAAATTTTATAGATTTATTCAAGACTCTTTTATGGGCTTTTCCAAATCCAAATCATTATTATGCATAGCGATTTAATCAAACTATCAATTAAACAAATTCACTAAAGCATTGATCTAGTCAGAATACAATTTTTAGTTCGGGAATATTGTTGAATGTTGCCATATCTCTCGTTTTGGCATCACTCCTAGCAGACTAAATGTCTTTTGGGACCGAAACAAATAAATTGAGCACTTTTTTTTCATTTTCATAATTTTTTTATCCAGTAATATCAAAATGGGCCGGATAAAATAATTTTGTATTGTGAGAATTTTGCGTAACTAATTACAATTGATTTCGTGACGCTTGAGTTTTCAAAGATGCGAGGTTTCCCCGATACCAATTATAAACATGTATTTGCGTTTTAAATGACGGATATTGATAATATTAATTGTTGCTGTGAATAAAATATAGATGAAAACTGGCAACCCTAATCATTGTTTTTTACAGTCACATTGGTTTTGCGAACTATTGCATAATTAATCGATACCACATTCTTCCGCCAACGACCTAGTCGGAATTTGAGGACTATGTTTAGTCCACAGTGGACTTGTTCAATGTCCATTCATTATTTAGACAGATTACATTACGTAAAACAGAAACAGGCGCTCGCAAATCGTTCTGACTACTTTATACTGCACTTACCACTGACTATTATGTGTATACTCTTACAATCTATTATATATTGTACGACACAAGAATGCTTATATCAGTGTAGTTACAATGTATGGCATTAGCAATACCAGTGGCGGATTACGAATAAGGGCCGTGGGCTACATGCATAGGGCGCTAAACTTAGGTGGGCCCAGAATTGAGAGAGAAAATACAATGATGATATTAAAAAAATACACTCGTATTTCTAATTTTATAAATATATCGTTTACTGAAATCGAAGTAATTTTTCAATGCAGTTGTAAGGTGTGACTTTTTCTTATGGAAAAATAAATAACAGATGTGAGCAATTAGAATTCTCCTATAGATTTTAATTGCATAATTAAAATTTTATATTCCATTCTTTATAAGTAAAGAATATAATCTGTTTTTTATTAATTTCACGAAACGATTAGAACTTATTTAACTCTCTCTATGCTCATTACCAATCTTCTTTCTTTCTGGCAATACTACTGAACCAAGTAAAAGGTTCGAAATTCGAATTAATTGCATGGTATGCATTCGATTATTTGTTTATTTATTCACTGTATGCGATGACGTCCAATTAGTTAAATGTTCAATGATAAGTTTGATAACATATATATGAGACAGGCAGTCAAATATAAGTTTTGACAGTGCGGTGATCCATACATTACATTTTTAGAGTGGCCGTCTCCATAGATTTGTGATCCATATGCTCCACTTTTGGTCCGATCCGAAAGTTTAAAAAGTCGTAAATTCTATAAATCAAATATTATACGGACATAGGTGGTTATTTTTTGTGGGGTTTGGTGGAGTACCGAGCAGGGTGTAGAACTCCCTGATAAGATAATGAATAATTTGAGACATTGATTAGGTGGCTTATTTTGCGAAGACGCGATTTTTTTGAATGCAAGAAAGTTTATTTTATGTTAACAAATTTGGGCTGTCCGCATTTCTAATAGTTGGTCGGGCTCGTATGGAAGTGATAATCATTCGAAATGTTGCCAGTCGAAAAAATGTTTTTTTTTACCAAAGAATAAATTACAAAGTAATAAATTTTGGCGCGAGATGTGCGGATGCTGCGGTCGGTTGGAAGATGAAACGACCAGATGAATGAATAAAGTGAGAGAGATTGAAAATATTGTCAGCGGAAGTCGATTAACCCGCTCATCGAGCGCCGACCGCCGCGCCACGTCACGGTCGCGGACCGCGTTAATAACGACCGTTCGAAATTCAAACACGGACCGGATATTGGACCATTTTGACGGGACGATTTTGTGTCTGTCGAACACGGCCGATAATGGCCGACGGCCTGGGTGACAGGGACACCGCAACGCGAGTGATGGAGACGGATGATAAATTATTACCCCGATTCCCGGCCGGAAGGGAGTAATGGATTCACCCTCTGATTGGGTTATTATTGTTACACGACTCGGTATTATAAGACCAAAAAAAGGTGAAAAATTAACTTTCCTCTCGGCCCGCTCGTAAAAACTTTAAATAAAGGTTTTAAAACAGACTCCACTGATCCCTAAAACGAGGTAAAACAACAGATGCATGTCTGCGTATTATTTTATTTGTTGAGAGATCGGATAAGGTTGAAAGATTTCCAGGTAAAATATAAATTAATTATACTATATATATTAAACTATCGTGCATATATACAATCTTTTAATTCATTAATTTTATTTATTTTCCATTTTTCTATTAATCTAATTTAACATCATATATGTAAAAACCCATTATTGGTATTTATATATTATGATTGCATCATTTTTGTCAACTCTAAGATTTTCCCGAACAAGATAAATAATGATTTATTATATTGAATGTCATCATTATCATTGGCACCGCATAGTTGGAGATAATTTATAAATTGTAAAAATGAAGTCATTGTACAGGACTCATAAGACTCATGATTTAGTTAGCCATAAGTGATAATGAGAGGAAAATCATACATTGGGTAAAATACTCTAAAAAGTCTGAAACGTTGTTTCATTATAATTAGTATATAGTTGATTTATAGTAGAAGAATTAATCGCTACATCCTAATTTAAAATATATTCCTACATTGAATTTCCCTTTATTGCATTTGAACCAATATTTAGCAAGTTGATCCTGAGACAATGAAAATATTTTTTTCACGTTTGTTCAATTGCAGTATACATCTCGAAAGGATGACGAGACGAAGCTGGTGGAATAATAATAAAAACATTCTCCTTATACAATATTCGCCCAAATTGGCGTATATGGATCTACACAATGTGAAGATATTCACTCTGAAGGTGGATTATATTAATCTCCGCAATGTGAAGATCTCTCGACAGATTATTTCCAAAATTACTCCAAAATTACTCCATCCAATGGGCATCCAATCCTGCTTTTTTCATTATTGAAAATCCAACAAATATGGGAATCGAACCCGCATTCCCTAAATTGCTAGGCGCGTACGCTTACCTCTACGCTACAGGAGAGACCGACCAAAAACATATGGTTTCACTAATAACAACGGTTAACTGTTGCATATACACTTGTCTTTCAAATAATCATATGATGATAAATATCATTTAACTCGTTCCCAAATATAAACCACAGAAAAATGCAATTAACTGTTTTTATTATTAATAGATGTATGTATAATCAATTATATGTTTCAGGTTGTTTTATAAAAAATCATTTTAAGTATAGTTTTCTTTAAAATATTATATTTTAAAACAAATCGTTTTCGTAAATAATGCCACGTTCAAAATGTTCTGAAAAAATAAACAAAATCCAGCACGGGATATGCAGGTATTAAAAAAATACAAATCGCTTCCAGCTATACAGCCTTTAAAGGAAACGAATTGAGGAAAAATATTTCACAAAATAGATAATCGGTGAATAATAATTTCCTTTGCAAATATTAATAATAATCGAACCATTTTGTTGTAGTTTATGTTATTTATTTTTAAGTGTAGCTTTGCATCCTTCATTTTAACGTTTCGATTTCTGAATTCGTTATTAATTCAGTAAATATTTTAGCACGTCTTTATAAGTCAACAACACTGATCACATAAAAAAACACTGGCGTTTTAATATTATAGCTCACGATAGTCTTATGCGGGTTAAACTGCTTAATGTAGTTTTAGTTTGAACCAATCAAATATATAATATTTATGTAGTTGAAGTCAAAAGATAGCTAAATACAATTGCTATAAATATTTTAGTATAAAACTTAATTTGCTACTGTGTGTACACCCCCTATTCCCACTTGATATTATCGGTAACATTTAATGTAATGATATAATATATAATGCTTAATCTTAATGGCAATGGCCATCCTCCAATTGATGAAAAAGATACAAACATCTTTTATGGAACTGTGCGCTTCACAGTTTCAACGGGGTGGCACATAAGAAGCTGCACTCGAGGCTGCGAGCGAGAGAAGGCACTGCTGGTGGAAGGTAGTTGTTTTATGAACGATTATGTCAAAAATATAATAGATTGACGACCTTGTTACAACGAACTGTAATACAATGGCCAAATCAAATTGAAATCTTTGAATACAACACGACCGATATTGACAAGCAGCTCAAAATCTTGGATGGCGAGCAAACAGTAACAATTTAAAGAGTGTAATATTAGTATGTAATAATAACAAAACATATTGCTCAGAGAATCTGTTAGATAGATTTATAATTGGCCAAATTGCTCCCCAGTAGCTGAGAGGTTTGCGTATGCGCCTCGCATCTGGAGAGTGCAGGTTTGATTCCCATATCTGCTAGATTTCAAAAAATCCGATAATACAGGATTGAATGCCTATTGGGATAAGCAATTGACTGAAAATTAACTTGCGTGAAAAATAGTCTGACAAGACGTTTTCACATTGCAAATATCCAAATACTTTCGGAGTGGACACCTTCACACTTTGTAGATCCACATGCTCCATTATCGAAGCAAACAAGGTAAAAAAAATGCTTCACCAAATAAGATTTTTATATATTATGTTTATTTTATACTTTTAAGATATATTTATTTTTAACTTTACAACATTTAAGTGCGTGGCAATTCTCGGACAACTTATATTTACTCCCGGAATATTTCCGTAGAATGAAGTAGTTCACTTCCCTATATTAAAGTTCCAGGATACGCTTGATTAAAATCAGGTGTAAGGACAGAACGGGTGGATGGTGGGTACTTTTGGTAGGTGTAAAATTGGACGGATCATTCGGAGAAAAAGTTCTTGGCAAACTTCGTCTGGGACTCACTACATTCGTTACGTCACAATATCATTATATTTAATTACAATTTGATCCGTGTTTAGTGGTACAAAATGATATATATTTTGTGTAAATATTTCTATGGTCATACATATTTAGAAATACCAAAAATCTCCGACAAATCAACGGTGTGTCGTAAGATTAATGCTTGCTTTTTAAGACGGAGTATTTTTTGTTGAATGGACGCTTTTTTGGGACAGTTGGAGACCGGAAGCTGCACAAATAATATTATGTTCACCTACCTTACAGATAAAAAAACTTCTCTCATAACAAACGGGTCATCGTTATTTGTATAAATGGCCTGAGATCATTCATCGTTGACACAAACGAAATCGGCTGCCGAATGTTTCATTCGAGATAATATCATAGTTGGTCGTCGTGGTAAACGCGCCCGTTTTGAACAATGAGGCTCGCGGATTTTGCCTGTATTATGTAGAATTAAAAAATAAATACACTCATCACTCGGTTTACGCGGTAGATACGTTCCAAGAGAAGCCGCGTAAATCGAAAATTCATGCAACATGCGACACGTGCCACAAAATATGTATGATTTTTTAAAAAAAATGTATTTTTTCTAGCCGCGTTAAAGCGAAACCGCGTAAAATGGGGACCGCGTAAATCGAGGAATGAGTGTATATGGTAATCAAATATAGAAGTGCTCGAGCTGAACGAGCACTTGCATTCTAGTCCATTGTTGCTGGCATCGAATTTTCTAAACACCAACTCTCTAATATGGATGTAGTCAGATTTCCTCGTAAACGTGTGAGCCCGAACATAAGCACTAATTCATTTTCCGGGTGGAAAAATAATATAAGACCGGGTCTTATATTCAGGGAAACAGGGTAAGATTGTAACATTCTATAACACCAGCAGAGAAAATTTTATAAATAATATAAAATATTTTCTCTCAACATTTCGTTAATTTTTAAAAATATTTTATGTATCGACTGTAAAAAGCCAAAAGAACGTCATCCACTCGTAATTTTTTTTACAGGAGGCACAAAAAATGTTTATTTAATAATATTGGGCCAAAGTCAAAATATTAATTAGACACCCTTGAAAGCCATGGAGTCTAAAAATGGTGTTTTATTTACCCAGTCTCATATTAATTTAATAAGTTATTTAAGAAAAACCAATACAATTGATGTAATGGAAGTCCTTTATCCTGGTAATAAATTTCACGTGCCACTCTTTTTTGAAACTTAAAAGTTTAATTGAGATTCTAATCCAGCTTTATAGTCCATCCTTTTGACAGAACGTGTATTAAGTTGATTACATTGTAATTATAGATAAAACTAGTTTGTAAAAATTGAGGATTACGTCCTTTTTCTTTTCTGCAGTCGATATTATAACAATATTTAATCTAATATTTTTATTGTGTTTGCTATAAACTCCAGGTGAATCTAGGAACATTTTCACTATTTAATTTTACTTTATAATATATATTTTCAAGTTTCAGCCAAAGGCCAGTTGCTGGGGATCAAAAAAGTACGAACACGAGGTTCCCCCTCCGCCGAGGTGAGCTTAATTAGCTAGGTAGATAAAGGTAGCCTAAAA
>JAGVSQ010013024.1:0-11314 GCA_022683975.1 Rhyacophila evoluta
TTTAAAATCAATTTCCATCAAGCACCATCAGTCGAAAATATTAATTAGTAAAATTATATGACACTATGTTTTGCTTCATCGATTTTTCGATGAAATTAAAAATATAAATCATACGATAAAATGAAACATACATAAATTATAACTTCGGCCCCTATATTCCTTGCTGTCTTTTGCCAGTCTATGCGGATATCTACTTTGAACTGATTTGATAAAAAAAAAATGAAAATCGCCAAATTAGCGATTTTTCGCCGACAGATCGTCGAGATCCATATACTCCACTTTCAGAGTTGACATCTTTACACTGTGTATATCAAATGTGCTACAGTTTAAGAGCGACCCTGGCAGAAAGAATATATTATTAAAAAGTATTTTTCGAGTAAATCTAAAAGATGTGAAGAAATGAATGGGTCAAAAATCACAAAAAATATTCATACTTAAAATGAAAAATCAAATCTTCATTCAGTGTTGACAGCCGCATATCAAATTGTCCACTAAACCAGTTTCTTTGTGGTCAAATAAATATTATTGTATCCCATTGATATATGAAGAACTACAGTGGCCATATCAATTTCTATTAATATCATAGTACACTTAACCCACTCATAGATCTAACTGCGAGTCCGGCAGTGGGTTGCTGGCATGTAAATTACTATGGAAATGAATTAATCCGAGTATTGCAGCTAACCGCAACACATTCGACTTATAATATTAGTGTCAGTCGTCATTCAAATATAATATAATGAAACGTATCGAATATCATGTTTTTACCATAATGAACGGACACAATCACAAAAATCTAAAAAAAAAGTATTTTCCTGTTATTGAGATTTTTTTAGTTAAAGGAGCGATGTCCTGCTGGTGAGGATGCTGTGTTAAAATGTTATAAATGAAATAAATCTTTACTTTGGATTGTGTATGTATGACCTCCATGATAAAACACATTTGTCGAAAAAAGGACATTTGTCGTTTAACGTTTGTTCTCTAAACTGTAGTTTGAAATATGTATATGGTTAGGTTAGGAAATGTAATATTTTTTAATAAAAGACATTTTTTAATAAGTGACAACTGTAGAGTATAATGTATTTTAAATATAATATTACATACTCTTTGTCAGGTGCCCAAGGTATTACCGATCGCTCATCTCGAAGGTTTCACTATTATCCTGTTCTAAATGTATCGTAGAGACGCTGAAGTCCTATAAATTAACTGATGTTATTATTTTTTTTTAAATTGCCTCTACAAATTCACACTTTGTACTATTTATTTATGTCACTTTTTGATGGTATCCGTATATCTGTTTTGTTGTTCACGCGTAACTGAATTAAGCAAAATAAATAAAATATGTGTCATTATGAATTTATTAAATTAAATACGTTCTTATTAACCTCCCATTTTCATTGTGAGTTTTTCTTCTTAATATACCTAACGTTTTACAATAATACCCAATATGAGTCGATTTTGAACGTTTTTTTCTTTTACGGATAATAAGTAATTCATAATATCTAATTATCTAATTATTTTTCGAATCTTAACGTTAATCTCATTAATTAAATTCTTCTATATTATACTTTATAAATATAATTTTTCCATAAATTAAGAATAAATAATACACCTTATTTCATTCCATAACTACAATTTAACCATATTTTACAATATAATTAAAATGTATTTTTAAATGATGAATATTGACAATATAAGGCGCATAAATTTAATGTGATTCATTTTGTTTTTATAACTCGCGTTGGATACCCAAACAATTTAATTTCCCTTCGAATATGTGATTTAGTTTTTGCTAGTACGTGTACAATTATTTCAAATAACAATACGGAGTATTTAGGCATATTCAAACAAAATAAAATATAATCTAAGATAATGTTATTTCATTAAAAAGGAAATGAAATAATTGTATTACTTATTTGGAATAGAATCTGTCGATGGTTTGCGAAATTCGCGGCCAAAATGTTTACTTCGGTTTCGAAAGTGACATTACAAAATATTTATATTTATTGCTGCTCTCATGAATTTGATGCTTCCGCGAATTGCTACATATTTATCGACCAGCTTCATTATTCATCATTACAGCATATTATTTATTTGTTATATAATACATACATTGCTCGGAAACTAATTCTACATTGTAAACTATATTCAAGTAATTTTTTTGTGATTCTTCGTGTGCCATATCATGAGAAGTTCATATGTTAAATTAATTATGATATGATATTAAGAATTTTTTTAACAGATTTTCTAATTATCTTTGAATTGTCTTGTAACCCTATCGTTTTTACAGCTCCAACGGTGAATATTATAATATAGATTGACTAATTCAAAACCATTCATCATAGTATGCTACGATACAACATTGGTAGAAGTCGGTTTCTGCTTTTTTTTTTACCTTACCAACATAAATATTTTCGCAATAGGGTTAAAGACAAAAGAAAGACATATTTAACAAATAGTATTCATCGAATCTATTATAATGACATTGTTCGTGGGTTATTGATGATTCTCGTGGCTGAGTTAATATATTTGTTCACGTGTACATGGATCATAAAATTTGGTGAACAGTAAATTGTAAACAATAACATTTACATTTATCAACACGCCATAGAGATGAGAATTATCAAATTTGAAGGGATACTGTGATTTATTTATTCCTAATCTATAAAAATAGCAGTACAAGAAAAATCAGTGATAGCGTAGCTAAAATCTGCAATAAAGTAAAACGAAGCGCCTTAAAATGCGAAATTGAATATGCACAAAATTTTAATAAAGTAATAACTCACCGGCTGCGCAAAGTCCGACAAAGTCTCCTTCCCCATCTGGGGGCGGCGGGAGACCACGCCACTCGATGCGGAAGCCATTTTCCTTATCGTGGGTCCATTCGAGGGTGCCCCCCGCGAAACCTCCCACCGCTCCCACCTCTTCGTCCTCATCAGCAGGCCTCTGAACATCCTCGTCTGGAGGCTCTTGGACGATCTCCTGGGCTTCACGTTCGTCGTCGACCATTTTAGAACGGATTCGTTTCACCTAGCGGCTCTCAGCACACGCCAGAAATCCGTTTTTGTAAACATTGTCACAAAATTTAGTACACGTAAAACATATTTATTACACTGAGTTTTAAAATAGCACACAACTGAATTTAAAACAAATATTATATTTTTTATTAATTACTGTATTACCCACAAAGCAAAATTATGTTAAGGTTACTCGATTAATAATGTGTTTGATAACTGGCACTACTTCACTATTGAGAAAAATTGGCTTTTTGCGATATATAATAAATCAAAGGAATATATTTTACATAACTTAAACGAATAAGCAGATTTAGTGTTAATAACGAATTCAACAATTATATTATTTTTGATTATTTAAATAAATTGAAGATACATGTTTAGTTTTTTTTACAATGGAGATGAACAGAATGCCTTCACACATAATGTAATGTTTTGTATCAATATTCCAAGATTCATTTGTTTTTTGTTATAATTATTTAATCACCGACGTGTCACGATTTTTAAATTAGGTAACGGTACATAAAACACAAACAAACTTTTTAATAATATTTTTTATATTATCAACATGAACTAACATATTGCAGCAACACTGAATGTGGCGAGATTCGATCACTAGAGAAGATGAAGCTGAGACAAGGGAGGTTTTATCGGATAATATTTTCCGGCTGGTTTTTTCCCGCTTTCCCGCCCCAGCGGCGTGTGGGGGAGGTGGTTCTGGCAGCCTGCGGCGTCGGTTAGGCGCCTCGACGCCTCCCGCGCCCCTCAACTCGAGCGTCGCCTCACGCCGTACTACGGCTCTCCGAACTAGGACGTCGGCCGGCGCCATGTCTTTTGTGACGTCATGACTCTGAGGAACGAAGATGGAAATAATATATATAAATAAATAATACATTGGTTACAATCCGTTGGATTTTAAAATAACAAGTAGGAAATTGGGACCATAACAATGTATTATAATCGAACGAATGGATTATAGAATCATGTTTAGTGGAATTCTAGCATCGAATGCACATTAAATTCTTCGCAATAAAATGTAACTTTCAAGCTTATATCCCCTGAGCCTGAGAATCTTCTTAAAGTCGTAAAAGCTATCAACAAAATAATGTATTGTGTAGACTTACACCATTATGAGACGGCGTTCTACTAAGTGAGTGTTAATAAAATAGTGAAAATTGAACGTTACACGATATGAACTTGTCTTGTATTAATTATACAATGCGGATGAACCAATTTTACGTTTCGATACAAGGTTGAGAAAAATAGTAAAAAAATTGATTTAGAAATGAACGTTGATTCCATTACGGCGCCAAAATGTGGGCTTAAGATTAATATTAGTTGAACATATAGTTTACATTATCACCGGAGTGATAACATGATAACACGACAAAAACAGTGACATGTACTTAATTACATTTTAACTACATACAATCTCGAGCGTTAAACGTATCTAATTACATGAGATATTTTATTAATTTAAGAGTAGTATTAATTAATGCGAATGTCAAAAGTTTTACTTGTATGACTGAAAGTGTTGCGAACCCCATTAATGACGGAAAATAATTGTTATCGTGTGTTCTTCGATATGTAGATGATGTGGAATTTATCAATCAATTTAGTTTACTTAGTTTACGAGAAACGGAACTTTGATGAAAAGTCCGATTGGCAGAAAACTTTCATCACTCAGTTGACACGAATATAACGTGCTGGCTGCATACGTAAACGTCTAATCGGTATTTTAAAAATGTTGACAAAACCTTAAATGCAAAACTCAAAAATTAGGTCACCTAGGAATGGGGTAATTTGAACGACAGTTATGAAAATATTGTGCACAGTTTCTTAGATACTCATTGAAATTGCGCCAGTAGGCATAAAACTTTTTGATATATGTAACTATTATTAATTTTTAGGGTTTGTCCAGGATATCCAATAATTATATATATATCACCATATCCTATAATTGTCTGCCCGGTAGCGTAGATAGTAACGTGCGCGCCTAGCAATCCGAGAAATGCGTATTTGATTTTCAAAAATTTCAAAAATAATCCGTCAAGACGTCTTTACATTGCAGATCTCCATATACTCATCTTTCGGAGTGGATATCTCCACACTGTGTAGATCTATACGCTCCACTTTAGGGGCGGACATGGTGTAGTTCGGCAATTATTTAGATGTAAAAAACTCGAGTGAAAATATATAATATCCACCCAATCTTTTTGTTTGCATAAAAAAAAGTTTGAGAAAGATCCACACATAGAAACGGAGTCATAATATTTTCGTCGCATATCAAGGGTGACTCACAGCTAGGTTATTAGTGATCCCACTTTATATGATTGAATAACAGCTTGATGATTGTGAGTTGGTCTCCAACCATATCCAAGGAGAGGAAAATTGACAGGGAGAAGAACTTACTATTATATCAACACTAATATAATAAACTGTCTATAAACACATTAACCCTCAATAGATAAGAATCAGTATTTACGTTTCAGAAATTCTACAGAATAATGATTTTTCGATATATTATATGTTTCGGTTTCGGTACATGACGTGACAATTGTAAAGTACTTAAATACTTAAGACTTGCACCATTATCAAGACTATATAAGTAAGTATTACGTTTAGATAAGCGAGTATGCTTACGTGGTCAAATAAAGGATATGAGCCCAATCGGTTGACAAACTAATCCAAATGAAAAATAGTCGAAACCTTCACTTAGTAATAATCTTGACTTTCCCCTCGACGGCGTATACCGTGGCATTTCGAACATAAGTGTTCTAGGGACAATTTTCCTTCTTCAAAGTGCTTGGTTATTATGCAATAAAATGTTTATGAATCCTATTTTAATTTACGAATGTTTACCAAACCTTATTTTTGTTCTATTTATAAGATCTATTTGTTTTGCCTCCAAACGGAAATATCTGTTTATCTTCAACTATAAACTAACTTTCTGAAAAGAGGTATCAGTAGAAATGAATGGTCACAATGTAAGTTGGATAAAAGGGAGAGGATTATACTATGGCTCCTATGTTACTGGTTATCCAATATTTTAGTAATTATAGTGTGTACTTATACAGTTTACAGTATAGAATGACCTTCCGAAAACTTGAAACATTTCTGGTACTATGAAGATCGTCTCACGTACGTTACGCCACGGCATAAGAACGTGGATACGTGGCGGGTGGTGGATGGGAAAGAAAATATAGATGATTAAGTTCTACAATTGTTCTGAGATACAGTTCGTTTATATTGCTCTAAAACGCATATCATTAAAATGTAGGATATAATTTGTTAATTAAACAAATTAGTAGAACTTGTGAACCATAATTATAATAACATGTTGACATAGTTATTGATAGTGGGGTAGCTACATATTCAGCGTCCTGGAGCAAGTAAAATCGTTACGCACCCCATAGTTTTCCGTTTTTAGATCACACGATAACTAAAAGTTTTACTTACAACCCTGCCCCCCCCCCCACCATCATTAGTGCTCCTGGAATAACTGCTAGCTGTAGCTAGAGTAGCTACGCCACTGTTTATAGACATACAATATACTCTAATTGCAATCCATACATAATACTATGATATGCACACATATTTTTAGTGAATCAACGATTGGAAAATATAGAAATGGTACCTAGTATTGTACAGTTTATCAACATATTGATTAAAATCAACTCATTACAAAATCATCGATAAAATTTTCGTTTGTCGCAGCATTATCGAAACTTATTCTTTCTTGAAACTATAGCTAAGCTGTAAGTGTGACAACCGAAAATGTGTCTATTGAGAATTATTTATAGTTATATAAAACACTATAAATATACAGAGCTTAGTTTCTCATTCAATAAAAGATGATATAATAAGTACAATGTATTTTTTAAATCTAACTTAAGACATGGCACAATCGTAACAAAGCTTTTCGATAGTTAGCAAAATAAACACATTTCTATATTTTTACATGCAACCTGAATACTTTTCGATCCTATAAAACGCCCAAGAGGGACGATAAAACAATTGAATACAGATAATATCGAACACACTGTATTTAATTGTGAGTAGGTATATATATTTTTTTCATTAGTAATTAATAAAATAATAAAACTCATGAAATTTGACGTCCGTTAAAAAGCGTATTGTATTGCGGTGATGCGGCATTATATTATTTACAACAAAAAAATCTAAAACAACCGACGTGAGAAATTTTGATGATAGATAAACAATCATAAAATATTAATTAATTACCACTTACCTGTAAAGCTGTGTTTAAAATAAAATAGTTGAGAGTTTTCTTTTGTATATAACACCTAAGTAAAAATTATCTAGGCACTAGTAAACAAACATTTTTTATGATATTTTCAAATAAAACCAAAATCGCTTCCACTGACGTTTACGAGAAAGAATTTTACACCGTTTTACAAATGAACAGGTGTAGCAATGTCAGAATTTTTGCTTTATGGCTACAGAATGAAATCGCTTATGGTGGGCCTATTTTATCGGTACAAGAACCAAAGTGAACGTGAAAAATTTACAAAAATCTTTTGAAATAAAACTTAATATTTAAAAAACAAACTGTTACATTCCAACGGTATTTACAAATATTTTGATGTATAAAGACTTTGATAGTTAGTGTCTATGACATTTCCATAAAATATTTTATTTTCTATTTATTATCGTACTGTCATGTTTGAATCTGCGAGGCCGTTAAACGACAGTTTTGAGTTTGACATGTTTTTCTCGTTTGTTGAGTGACTTAGTTGTTATTAAATATTAATTGCTTTGAAAATATACTCTAACATGAGTTCTTTTACAAGTTACTCCGTGCAAGGCAATGAAGATGGCGAAAAAAGAATATTTAATTACTATCTCGAACTTAACAGTGTAAGTAAATTAATTAAAAAGTAATAATAGCTGCTTTTCACTTATTTAACTAATATAAACTATTCCTATTTCGATATCACGAGGTTGTTTATTCTATGCTGGTAAGTGTGACCCACATTCTATATTAGTTGTTGCACGTAATGCTATTATTTTGTCTTTCATAGTTATGCCTATAAGCCATTAATAATTTTATACAAGTTAAATATTCCATAATAGCGTATACCGTAATAGCAGAGGAATTGAGGAAGTGACATTATTACAAATCTTTTAGACTGAAAAGTCCAATGTCTACCCACCGAGCTATCCGGGCAAATCTTGTAGACTATCATTTGCTGTGGTGTAGCTACAGAGGAGTAGTTGAGCAAGCTAGTTGTAGCAAGCAAGTAGTTGAGCTCTAGAGGGCGCAAGTAAAGCTAGTGTAAGAGTTAAAGAAAAAGCACGAATCCTCGAAGGATGTAAAAATTTTAAGGGAGCTAAACAAATGAAATTATAGTGGGCGCAACAATTTTACTTGCTCCAAGGCGCTGATTTTGTAGCTATGCCGCTGATTGATTGCATTCAAAAGTGATCAATCTTGAAATTAAATATACTTTTATGAATTTTAGCATCTTATTTAAGGATTAGTTTTACTTTTTCTTAGGAAACTCCGTCGAGGCTATTCAGGAAATAATCGACAGGCTACACATTAATATGTCTCGCATTGGCTTAAAAATCAATGTGAAAACGACGAAGATTATGTAAACCATGCTTGCCCAGATCCTCGATATCCTCTGATTAACGATGGACAGAGCATTAAGAGTGCCGGCTTTCTTAGATACTTAGGGGTAAAAATGAACGATTCATGCCGCGGATTGTGACGTTTCAGGATAATATGTCTGAAGTTGGCAGCACAAAGCATGGCCACACACTAATACTAATACACTCACACGCATTGGCATTTCAAAAAATTCACGCACTGTCACTTTTCACATATCTGTATGCGCACTCATAAATGTCATGTGGTAATTAATAATAACAACACACTGAGTTTGAAATAATTTTGTCAAATACATTTTTGTATTATTGGTCACATACAATTCCATTATAAACGAATATAACGATTACAAACAACGAACTCAAATTAACACATAACTTTAGATTACGATTGTCAGAACAGAAATTAACACTCATACATTACGAGAGCCATTTTCTAATCAGCATACAACAATATATCAAAGCAAAGATATTTGATGAGATCGCAATTTTTCGAAGTAATACAATATTTCGAGAAACGCAGAAAACAGCGTGTGAATTTTTTGAAATGCCAATGCGTGTGAGTGTATGGCCATGCTTTGTGCCGCCAACTTCAGACATATTATCCTGAAACGTCACTTATTGGGCATGAATCGTTCACGTTTACCCATTGCGGAAGATGGCAATTCAGAAAGTGAACTCACTATTCAAATAGGAATAGCTAGAGCAACCTTCAATTCCATTCAAAATGTGTGGGACTCCAAAAAACCAAATACCGCCTGTTCAATGCATGCATTATGTCATGGTGCTCTAAAGTTGCGAAACGTGGCACCCAATGAAGAGCCAAA
This sequence comes from Rhyacophila evoluta, assembly GCA_022683975.1. Classification (NCBI taxonomy): domain Eukaryota; kingdom Metazoa; phylum Arthropoda; class Insecta; order Trichoptera; family Rhyacophilidae; genus Rhyacophila; species Rhyacophila evoluta. The sequence goes on from JAGVSQ010013024.1 coordinate 9,476, forward strand.
GCAACCATATTCTAAACTTTGAGAACAGATACCCATAGCGGATTCTGGGGATATGGTGGTATGACTTTGACTTTGTTCAAAATGAAGATATAAGAGAATAGACCATGCAGCCACTTATCGCTGACAAAATGAAAATGCGACGCTAGACCTGGCTCAGCCACATATTGCGGATTCCTTAAGAGTCTAAACCTAACCTGCCTATTCTTTAAACTGACCGGTTTTCAGCGTCCTAAACGGTTAAATACTCTATAGAATGTATTCGGCGGGGTTACAGGATGCAAATATGACCTGGGAGGGTGCAAGAATACTGGGAGCCGACAGGGATTCTTGGAGGCAGCAGGTTGCATCCATATGCTCCACTTAGGGAGCAGATATGGAAGAAGAAAAAGAAGTTACTCACTCTTAGTGAGTGATGTCCTAAGTTAGATAGCCGAATTTAATAAACATTTTTTTTTCCAGAGATTGAAGGCAATTCAAGAAACAGTGCAATTGATAGAAGAGAATTTCAAACAGCTAGCTGAACAGTCGAGTCATTTGAACAATATATTGCCTCCAATGATGGTTAAACTTAAAAGTGACATGGTGTATGAACAGTCTGATTAAAAATATTTTTGTTTCATATTTGATTTTGAAATTATTTTACATGTTTTTCGTTCACCATAAAGAAAATTTATGAGATATGTTGGTGTTGGATTGAGTTCATATCTTCAAATTTATATAGAAAGGGAAAAGGACGTAACCCACACAGACAACAGGATCGACAAAAAACTGTTATTTAATCGACTGTGGATAGGAAAAACGACGTAACCCTCAATTTTCTAAAGTATCTTTTATTCGATAATCAGAATGTATGCAACTTAATACACATTCTATCAAACGGATATAAACTGAAAATCCCGAATTAATGTATAAATTTGAAAAAGATGATGGACTTGAAAGAAAGATGTATGGCCTGTGAAATTAGTGACTTTTCAAACTTAAATGCTAAATTTAGATAGTTATTCGGCATTTGCAGCTTACACTCTTGGTAGAACATGTAATTTAAATTGTATATATATAATATATAACATTTACGTACCAAATGAAACACTTTTTAATTGATATAATAAATGTGATCAACATTCAAAATAAATTTAGAATTAATTAGAATTGGTTGGTGTCTGTTGTTTTTTTTTAAATCCTCATAATTAACCTGTTGACCGGGCGGGACATATAAATACATCAAACGTAAACAATATCGGGTACGGGTAGGACATATGACGGACGTATATTTAAATATAATATAAGTATTAGTCATCCATACATGTCTCGACATTAATTTAAGACATGGAAGGAATCGGTATCATTTCACTATTGAAAGTGGTTGACGTGTTGGCATTCTTTCCCATTTGTTTGTAATTTTGTAATTTCCTTTGTGCTTTAAATATAAATAAACGAAAAAATATAAATTTCAGCCTTTTCATTTATTTTAAGCATAAATAAAAAAAATATGTGAATTTACGTCTTCTGGGCGTGACATACTAACACGTCCTAGTGAAAGAGTTCGCGCCTGTTGTATGATGCGTAATTAAAAAAAGAACTCCACCGTTAAAAGGTTAAGTATTGTTGGAAAGTTGTTTAAGTATATTATGAGCTTTTACAGAACAATTGACATTTGTAAAATTGGCATAAGAACTTTTCTTTTATTATAATCAGTATAAAAGCAGTGGCATAGCTACTTGGGAGCAGTTAAAGCAGGTTGCTCTAGACCACGGTTTCCCAACCTTTTTCGGGTGGCGAACCGATTTTATAAAATCCATGTGATCCGCGACCCCCACACAATCCAAAAGCCATTTATGA
>JAGVSQ010013025.1:0-11313 GCA_022683975.1 Rhyacophila evoluta
TGCGGAGAGCAATGGTGATGTTTAACGAGATTGGCTCGGATATTGATATCTTCCATCTAGGTGATAGCAAGCTTAGATGAATATATTATATACATTATCAGAATAGGGTCTTTTTCCTTCTGTATATATATGTATTTATTCTTACTTTATTATTTTTTTGATATTTACGTTATAAACATATGTATATTGTGTTGTTAATGGATTAAATTTATGATTTGTAATGTTACAACACGTAAAATAAATAAATAAAATGTGTTTTTGAATACATGATATACGTATTGGTAATTGATTTCTCAGTGAGAAAAATTGTAAAACACTCAAGTTCTACTAAATAAATGCTTAATTAATATTTTAAAATAGTCAAATGCAATGTGAATACAAATAAATCGATCTTGTGGTAGCTATAATTTAAAGGGAGAGTAGGTCGGTACTACCCCACGTTATTCCGAATGTATGGGTATAGATATAATAAAATCTATCGTAGGTTCGGTCCCGGCCAACTTTTCTCGTCTGGCGTTATGCTCTGGCGCGCTCTCCCCTGTCCAAACAAAAGCGACGACCGTTGCCTCATCCCCTTGCATTTTTTCCGCTCGCCAACTCACCCCATTTTCCCCTTCTTGATGTCTTTATCGGCGGGAAAATTCAGCGAAAACGATCACCGAAGAAAGTGTTTGTGTGGGGAAAACAATGGCGTTTCGTTTCCAATATCTATATTTATTGGGAGGTGAAGCATATGTATCTCCACAGCGTAGAGATAACACGACTAAAAATAAATTGAAATCTACGCATAAAATTATCTACTATATGAAAGTAATTGACAAAATATTAACGTTGTAAGATCTGTTTATCCAATAATACAGCAATCATAGGGTTAAAAAATAGCTCAAATATCTTAATGTATTTTGTATTATATAAATGCAGTATTGGGTCAGTCCTTCTTGTGGCATTCGCAATATGTGGCCGAGCCAGGTCCAGCGTCGCAGCTGCACTGTCAGTGATAGGCGGCTGCTTATTTTTTAAGCCGACCTATTGTCGGCATCCCGGAAGGCCGCTGAATACTATTTATATAACGTTCGTAATGTAAAATTCGGCGGAGTTACGGGATGCAGGTATGACCTGGGAGGACGCAAGAATGCTGGTGGACGTCAGGGATTCTTGGAGGCGGCACGTGGTGTCCATATGCTCCACTTAGGAAGTAAACATGGAAGAAGAAGAATATAAATGAAATTTTTTTTTCACGTCCTGAATATTTGACATTTGGTCTATTGGACAAATCAATCCTATAATGATAATATGTTGAAATATTTTTTTGGTTAGTTACGAAGTTTCGTATTAAATCGAATATTTTATTATATCTGTTTACTTTTTATTTAATTATATATTTTTTTATTAAAATACAACGCATTGATTTTATTTAGACAAAAGACATTAATCCTCACACAAAATAATGTTGTGAATGAGGTTTGATTTCTTTTTCATGTACTCCAATTTGATAGATGCTTCTTTCACCGAAATCTTAAGCTGAGTTTCGATAATAATTTGGTTTCCTTATCATAGAACGTGTATTTAGTTTTGCATATTTTAATTTAAAAAAGTGAGGAATAATGCCTTTAATTTAACCTTTTTTTACTATATCCGCTCCAAAATTGAATCAAATGAATTTATTTAGTATGAAAATATGAACACAAGTGTATTTTTAATAAAAATTGATTATCAGCCAATTATTTTTCAGTTCTTTGACCGTCCTGTCTTGTAACTTTGTCTTTGAAGCTGTGGGATCGAATCTTTAATATATATATAATTATAGTAATTATAGTAATACAATAATTATAGTGACAGAGGAAGAGTGTTTTAATGGGTGGCGATTCTACTTGTGCACGTAATTTTCACGGCTGGAAAATATTGTGGCATTTTTTGTATATTTTAGAGGAACAATACGCGTAATTTACTAGAATTATAACGACCGCCACTCGTTACCATTTTATTACAAAAGCCGCTGCTTAAATAATTAATATCCATTTAAAAAAATTTGTAAAAGCAAAAAATCCTAAAATAAAATTTTCTAATCTCACCTTATCTAATGTCCAAGGGTTTTTTTAAACATGAGATTATCATCTGGATGTTAATGCCCGGGATGTGACCGTCCTATTACGCTCGTATGATAATGTATTTAATTATACACCACTGTGAAAGTAATGATGCACGTCCTTGTTGATATCAGTTTGAAACACTAAAAAAATTAAACTGAAATTGATATAAAAAAATATTTATACAAAGAAAATAACGTGTTTGACAACCGATTATTTGAGATATCAATATGACTTGCTAAATATTCTTCTTTTTATACCATGTTTGCTCCTAAAGTGGAGCATATGGATCTACACAGTGTGAAGATATCAACTCTGAAAGGGAAGTATATCTCCGCAATGTATAGACGTCTTGACAGATTATTTTTCACGAGAATCGTTTGTCAGACAATTGCTCAACCCAATGGGCATCTAGTCCTATATTTTTGCATTTTTAAAATCCGACAGATGGGTAATCGAACCCGCACTCTCCGGATTGCTAAGTGCGCACGCTACCACGCGACCGGAGAGACGTAATACTACTTCATAAATGGTATTATTCACAGTAATAACTCAAATTTATATACTCAGGATATGAATCTTGATAATTTGAGTTTACGAGAGCCAGCCATTCAAAACAATCATTAAATCAAACTCTTCTATTCAAAAATATATTTATAGTCACTTCGAAATTTGTCAAAGCTTGCCACCAAATTAAAACATCTAACACATTTTGAGAATCGTTTCTTATTGCAAAAACCGATCAAAATAAAGTAAATCATATCGATGGCTTGATCTGCAAACCAGCTAACTCTATCCATAATCTAAAAATTAATTTTGATGCCATTTTACTCAGCGAATTACTTCCATCACACACAGAACGCAAAAAAATCACAAAAAAATATATATTTAAATACTTGAAATCACCCTACACGCCAAGCAACTCCGTACAGTAACATTCACATTCACCAAAGTGTGTTTGTTGCTTCTGAAAGTTTTACACAAATAGAGTTGGCTGGTTTGCAGATTATCCATCGATATTGCTTTCTTAGCATAATAAGTTTCGTAAATTTTATTCTGTAGATAATACTCAGTTGGTCCATTGGTCAGTCGATATTATTCCCTGATCGTTCATTTTAATACATTTTTACTGCCCATCAAATCCTTGCCCATTAAACGCACGCCACTGTATTGGATACCCAGTTTAGCGATGGAGAAATGGGGAAAATCGACTTTCCCCCATAAAAAAATGTGTTACCGTTGAAGCCACATTACCATTGGAGGTTATATTGATAGTTTGCATGCGGATTGAGCATTTACCTTTTCAAGTTTTATTCGATAAAAGTTTTCAATTTTGGTTTCCACAGATTGATTATATTTTTTAACATTACAAAAGTATTTTTTTTCATTTTTCAGGAATGTTATTTACCCTATACTATGTAACTAATAAATTTTCCAGACGGTGACTACGTAGATATTTATTTTTCAGAGCTTTAAAGCTCACCGTTGTATTAAATAGCACAAACCAGGCGATGCTTAAATTAATCTGATTGTATTGTCACAAACTGTTATATGATTTTTAATAAAGCAATATCTCGTTCATCACACAGCAAAAAAATTAAGGGGTGAAATGAATTTAAAAAATTTAAATCAAATTTCGTATTATTTTAAGTAAGGAGTGTGAAACCTGCGGCCCTTGGAGTCCTTTTGTGTGGCTCGCGGTCATAATTTCTAAAACTCTAAGTATTTATGATATAAAATTAAAATGTGAAGCATATTTGGGCATAAGCGAAGCCAGCATGTCTAAATTTCCTTACTAATAAAAATACTTTATATTTTAAATTAAAAAAAAATATTAGTTAATTTAATAGTACCAATGTTAATCTACCAATAACGATTAATTTAATATTTCTTTTTTTTTATTTATAATTCTTTTTCTCTTACTATATCAAGTTCGCTCTCAAAGTAGGAGATATGGATCTACACAACGTGAAAATATCCACTCCGAATGTGAAGTATTATATATGGATCTCTGCAATGTGAAGACATCTTGACAGATTATTTTTCACGAGAAATGTTTGTCAGACAATTACTCAACCGAATGGGCATCTAGTCCTGTATTTTTGGATCTTTAAAATCGGAAATATGGAGTTAGCATTCCCCGGATTGCTAGGCGCGCACGCTACCAGCCACGCTACCGGAGAGATATAATTATATTATATATACTTGTACATAATTCATATGTAACAGATCAAATATTTTGTGTCTCTTTTCGAGCATATATTTTATTATATTTGTTGTTGTTATTGTATGGATACATTTTAGTATGTCCACATGCCAGATAGTAATCAAATACCAATACACCCTTTCTAAATATCGGCTTTAGAGAGAAAAAGGGACAAAGCCCTGATTTTTTTCAATGTATAATCACAATCTATACAACTTAATGCACGTTTTAGTATCATAAAGATTTAACTTACAAATGATTAGCTTGTAAATATGAAAACAGGATGACCTGTGAAATTCGCGACCAGGAAAAAGGACTTCTACCACATTCATTTGATTGATTTTTCTTAAATAACGTATTAAATTAATACCATATTGATTAAATAAAATGCCAGTTTTAGTCTTTGTGAACTTTAAGCTTGTGTCTGTTTAACATTGAACTTTGGTATATAATCTATAAATAAATGTTTTTTTACCTCTGCAAATTTCGACTTGTGTGGGTTACTTCCTTTTTTCTTTCTTCAGTCGATAAATATATAAAAATAACGTAGTACTGTAAATATTTCGAGTAGTATTTTAGGTGGGCGTCGGCAACCTTTTTTGGCTGCTGTCAGTGCTTTTGTCAGTGGTATTTTCATTTTAAAACAGTCTTTTGGTGAATGGTGAGTTACATTTGTAAAATAATTACAATGTTTTTTTAGACTTTAAACATGAAATTTCAAAATTATAATTCTAGTTATGAAAACGAATATGATTTCCAAGATGTAGTTTATTTATATATATGTTATATTTTATTTGCGGAGCTCAAATGGATCACATGTTGCTGACACCTTTTATATATATATATTAAATTCTAATTAGAATTTAAAATCAATTTTCATCAAGCACCATTATTCAAAAATATTAATTAAAAATATTTATATTAATATAGTATTTGTGTTTGAATCTATAAGGCGGGACATGAAAATACACAGCTACGGCTACTACAACCACTTACTATGAAAAATCAATAAAGTAATTTAAAAATAACATATCAAAACTTTTTATGTGGCTAAACTTAAAACAGAACCTAACAACTCTATCATTAGATCTATGTCGGATATTAAACTGTAACTTTCGGAAAATTTTCATTAAAAAAATCGTAAAAAAGTCTCCATGACCGCGGGCAATTTCCTCACCTTAAGTCCATCCCGGAAAAATCAGAATATATTCAAAAATAAAATCCTTATATAAAATGTTCTTTTGTACGTAGTTTTCTACTTTATCGATAAAATAATCGGTTTCTCTTGATAATAGGAAAAGTTAACATCAGCTTATTTTATCTCTCATATGGGTATTTAAATATAGAAGCTATCATATTGTGAGATGCGTAGAATTTAGAAAGAGAAGAATTTTATGATAGAAACAGTATTTTGTTTATATATATTATATATTTATTAAAATCCCCGATAGCGTAGAGGTTAGTGTGCGCGCCTCGCACCCGGGGAATGCAAGTTCAATTACCACATCTGCTAGATTTACAACAATCTACAAATTGCTTGGCTTGAGCAATTGTCTGACAAATAATTCTCGTGAAATATAATCCGTCGAAACATGTCTTAACGTTACGGGAATTCATATATTAAACTTTTAGAGCGTATATCTTCGTACTGTATAGATCTATAAACCCTACTTTTGGAGCGAATATGGCTTAAAAATGAGTATTTATTGGTGATTTCATATTTAAAAATTGAATTGCAATGTTTTTGTTAAGAAGTGGATTAAGTTGTAACAAATAGTTCTTATTAAGAAATTAAAACATTTTTATATTTACGAATAAATAATATAAAGAAAGATATATTAATAAAAAGACTTCATACATGTTTTTATGTTTAGAATGATTTCATTAACATTTTTATTTTAATCATATGAATGGATTGCGTAAAATGCAATAGCTATTAACAAAATAGCTAGGCACATTGTTTTATTTTTATTAATTTAATATCTATACTAAACGTAATATATAATGAAATTGATTTTTTCTTTTAATGCAAGCGCCATGTGTAATTTCGCCTAGGAACGGATGTCGTCGATTTATGGGATGTCTTAGAAAATCTGTTTCCTAATACGAAGGGGCAGTCAAGCCGAGTTTTTATTGTAAGTGCATTGCAATTTTATAAAACTAACTCTCATCTCATATTGATTATTTGTCAAAGACTTTTATTTTAATTGTATTTTTCCAAGTATTTGAAACACGCAGACATCTTTATATTATCAAAAGTATAATGCATGTAAAAAATCCTAATAACCAAGAAGTTGGTGTATGTATTTTGGAACTGGAGATTACGTGCACGAATTCTATAGCTGCAAGAACTCCAAAGACTCAAGACTGAGCAGTCTTACCACTTTGATACTGCTGAGATCAATGCGCTCCACTTTTGAAACAGGAATAATTAACATTTAACAAAATAGTACCAGGTCATTCCAAAAATCTGTAAGAGAGTAAATAAATCCGGAAAATAAGGAGATTTGGAAAATTTCATATTTATTTTGTAATTAACATTTACATTCAACTTTCTTTATGAATATTTTTGTGAAGATATATTAATCATAAGTTTCTATCAAAGTGTATTTTTTATAAGTTTCAAAAAAAATATGTTTTGACTTTAGAAAAGAATAAGGACATAAGCCTAAATTTTTCAAAATAGCCTTTGATAATCATAATGTATACAATTTAATACACCATCTATCAAAAGGATGTAAGCTTAAAATGTCGAATTAGTATCTAAATTTAGCTCATTAAGTTAATATCGGATTAAATGAAAAAAATACCAGTTTTAGTCTTCTTGCACCTCAAGGTTGTGTATATGTAATGTTTGGCACAAAATCATTAAATAAACGTTTTTATATTTCCTGTAAAAATTGTTCCATATTAGTTACATCTTTTTTCTTTTCCACAGTCGATACGATTATCTAATTAAAATTATTTCAATTATCGTATACCGTGTTATAAATGTTTTCAATTCCATTTGATTTATCTCAATATATTTTCATTTTCTCTTTTTTTATCTTGAACTTTCTAACATGACTTATCTACCCTCTTTCATAACATGCCACTGAGGAATGACAATATGGGGTGGATATATAATACAATGTGGACAGAATTCATCATATATCAATTGAGGATAATATTGCATCATCGAAAAATATAACGTAACATATGTGTATTTTGTACAATCAAAATTGCTTAGATTTTTTTCTCTAAGAACGAAATGGCTGTCCATCTTTTAAAATTACTATGTAATTCGAGTATACTAAATAAATATGTATATTTAATCTGGAGCACCGAAAATTGGCGTAGACAATAAAATGTAAAAAAAATATTATATTTTTAACAAATTTTTAATATCAATTAATTAATTATTTTTTTTGTGTATGTTTTGTTAATTTATTAAACTGCATTAAATAATTTCACGTTAAAACTAGTCTTTCATAACGACTGTAGAAAGAAAAAATGACGAAGTCCTCAATTTTTCTAAATATCTTTTATTTGATAATCACAACGTATACAACTTAATACACGTTATATCAAAAGGATGTAAGCTGAAAATGCCGAATTAGTAGGTAAAAGTTTTAAGTTTGAGAAAGGATGGCTTGTCGAATTTGTGATTAATAAGGACTTTCAGCACATGGAATTTATTGGTTTTTTTAAATTACTTATTCAATTAATATTAGATTGGGTAAATAAAATACCAGTTTCAGTCTTCGTGCACTTTACGGTTGCATCTATGTAACGTCTTGACTTTGGCCCAAAATCGTTAGCTAAAAGTTTTTTATGCCTCCTGTAAAATTTAGTCTGTGAGGGTTACGTCTTTTTTCTGGTTTACAATCGATATACTAACTATCAAAGATTACTTGATTACCGCAAACGCAATGCTTAAAATCTTTCTATTATCTCTAGGCTGTTTTTTCCTGATTTACTCAATTTGCTAGACCTAATAATCGGCTCACTTGAATGTAATATCGCCTCAATTGAATATGAGGTGATTTATGCTTTAACTAATTGATCTCCTGGAAATTCTTGTTCAATAAATTTGACATTTTATGATGTTGGCTAGAGCCGGTTGTATGAATGGATGGGTGTATTTAGTAGAGAGCATACAAACCGTTCTTTGCATTCATTTAATACTAGTATAGAAGAAATAATTGTATGTAATGGAGCCATACAATATAATATAAAAAAGTGTCTTTAGAGACTTTATAAAAACATAAAGTAAATCTGTTCTTCAATGATTTATCAATGCTGAAGAAGAATCTCACTTATGGTTAAGAGTATTTTAGTGTTGAACAAGAAAAGTTGCAATAATAGATTTAGAGAATATATTCCAATTTTAAATTCAAGATAAATAATTACACTCATATCCGGGATGTCGTAACGCGTGTTGCCATCCCTAACTTTGTCCGATTCCCACCAATCTTCCAGCCACACTGGCCGGAAAATAAAGCGATCAAAAACGTTGAGATCCTTGTGAGAAATTCGCATGTGTGATGACGTGGCAGGAGCAAAAAGGTTCGGACAAATTTGACACTCAAATGTATGGGAGATTACCGAAAGATTCCGCCCGTCTGCGCGCCCGACGACGTTATTATTTGTATAAAATTTCCCTATTATTTTCACAGATGGAGTGCCGCGCTGAAAGGGCTAGAGATATTTGGGGAATTTAGTGTTTTAAAATTTAAATGGTTTCTCTTGGCACATATATACCTTATCGCGCGGTAAATTATTTTTAAATTATTCTTTTAGTAACATATATACTTACATTTATAAACAAAGCCTTAAACAATATAAACAAAGAGACCGTAATGTTTTAACTTGAAATTAATTACATTTTCGAATATTATTTTTTTTAATCTAATTCATTTGAATGTTTTTTGTTTACCACGTTCTTTTTTTTCTGATGGCAATACTAAAACGATAGAATTAAAAATGGCTGATATTCGATGGTTTGACATTGAATTATTAGATACTCCTACTATTTCGGTTTCTTTTTATTGCAATCATTAAATTTAACAACGATATTTACCTTTCATTATAGCATTATTATTGTTTAATAGTTTATAATAAATAAGTAATATTCCCTCACAAAAAAAAATTCAGCAGGCGGACTGTATTAAATTATTCCTCGGTGGCCGAGAGGGTAGCGTGCCCGCTTAGGAACTAAAGGTCTCATAGTTACAGAATTTAAGATTCAAGAATCGAGGACTGGATATTGGATATCGACTGTGGAAAGAAATAAGGACGTAAACCACATAAAACAAATTTCACAGAAGGCACAAAAAATGGTAATTCGATAATTTTGAGCCATACAAACAACCTCGAATGTGGTATTTTATTTACTCAATATGACATTAATTTCATAAGTTATTTAAGAAAAACTAGTAAAATTAATTAAGTCGAAGCGCTTTTTCTCGGTCGCAAATTTCCTTTTTTCAAACTTAAATGCTAAATTTAGACACTTATTCGGCATTTTCAGCTTATATCCTTCTGATGGAACGTGTATTAAGTTGTGTACATTCAGATTATCGAATAAAAGCAATTTTGAAAAATTTAAGGTAACGTCCTTTTTCTATCCAACAGTCGTCATAGTAATTGGCTGACAACTAATGCCCGCGAAATATTTGTCAAAATAAATCGATACAATATATATACCCATATACTGTTTTATATTTATTTAGATGATTGGTTTTTTTCACACTATTGGGAACCATTGATCTACTTTATGTAAATAGTTTCAAAAAAGTCATTTTTCTTGTTGAAGTAAAGGTAAATCTAATTTTCAAATAAGTTTTCCAAGAAAATACAACTTCTGAATTATAAAGTTATTATTTGTGTGACCAATACACAAGGATAAAAACCATATATAACTTTTAGCAAGTTCGCTTGCGGCTAAATTTAGCACAAGCCTCATGAACCTCAACGACAGAATGCTTTTTTAAGTATTAAGTGTCCGTCTATTTTAAAAACAATACTATATTTTTAATTATAAATTTTTGAATATATTAATATGAAATTTTCTTGATTTTTTATTAATATAATGATGTTACATCATTAATAATATTGAACTTTAGTTTATTAAGCACTGCCATATTATAATACATGTTGGTACACAGGTGTATATGTCGACAAAATAAATTGGTTTGATTTTTTTATTATTAATACCACAAAAAGGCCTCAAAGGATACAGTGACGATTTCAAAAGCTTCAAAAGCTATATAGATTTACTAATAACTTTTTTATATACACGAATAAAATAGATAATTTTTCATTTGACTCAAAGAAAAATTAAAATTAGTGCTATTTATTCAGTCGTGACAGTCTCATATTTAAATTAAAAATACATCGTTTCTATGTTATCAACAAAATGATAATTGTTTTTTTTTCTATCTATATTAGTCCACATTAAATTATTAAATAAATGCCTAAATATCTTACCGCGATTTAGTTTATACATAATATCCAAAAACTGAAAATATATAACTGAACATAAATTAAATTCATATAATTATTTTTCTCCTCGGTAGGCGGGAGGTTAGCATGTATGCTACGGTGTCGGAGACTTAATGATCGATTCCCACATCGAGACAAAAATATGGGTGCCTAATACGTTGATCAGTATTGGCTGACAAAAGCTTAAGAAGAAAAGTGTGTTGAAATGTATATTGATAATGTGGAGATTCATGTATTCCATTTCTGGAGTGGTCTTTTCACAATGTTGATATCCATATGCTCCACATTTGGTAAAAGAAAGAATAGAATTATTTGCTTCATCCAAGAGAGTGCTTTTAACTTTTATAAACACATTTAAATATCAATAGAGATTATGAATACTTTTAAATGTAAACTAATTATTCAAAATCTCAAAACTGCAATAAAAGACGCATAATGTAAGGCGAATATTTGTATAAATTACTAAGAACGTGTATAACATTGTGGCGTACATAAATCATTCCATTCGGCCAGTGCCGATAAATCATTTGACAG
>JAGVSQ010013026.1:0-11312 GCA_022683975.1 Rhyacophila evoluta
CATTGTGTATCGGAAAAATAGTGTTTTCCGAGCTCTAGTAAACGATAAAATATTATACTTTAAAACTTAGAGATCCACGTCAAGTGTGATATTTTGTCACTCAAATTTCTTTTATATTGAATAATATAGATCTCTTCTCTATACCAGAGCTTTGGGAAACGCTGTATTAAAACCGGTTGTAAGGACGGACTAGAAGCATTATTTAGTCATAACCGTTGTATGTTGGCTATATCCTTAAACTTGTGTTATAATGATATTATCTATTCAGAAACAAATAGACAGTGAGTGTGATTCGATTCGTCTCTAAGTGATTGTAAGTCCGCACGTTTCCTTGCCGAACATTTGAGTCACACATAAAAGAGCTTTTTTTTGATTAAGTAAATGCTAGACCACGCCAAGTTAGTCAAGCGATTGGTTGACAACCATTATGCCAAGACAAGTTTCCAAATTGTGGAGTTCCATATGCTCCACTGTAGAAGCGGAAATTGTGACCCACAATTCATTACACTTCGATGATAGTGTTTATGTAGCACCCTATATGAACCAGTGTCTGTTCCGAAAATTATGTATATGAATCTACACGGTGTGAAGATTTCCACTGCAGAATTGAAATATGCAGATTTTCTCAATTTAAAAACATGTCTTGCAGTGAAATAGCTACGTATTCAGCACCCTGGAAGCCTTTTTTTCTGGAGAAATTTGTTTTCAATCGAGAAGCGATGCCATGTGCTTCACCGAAAATTTTAGTTTCCCGTTTTTTTAGGTTTTGCGTAGTAATATCATGTTATACCCTATTTGTTTTCCTTTATAATTTTGCGCCCCATTACTCCTCATGATTTTTGCGCCTGGAGCAACTGTTTCAACTGCTCTCAGCGTAGCATATGAATATACACACTATGTAGCTATCCACTCCGAAAGAGGAGTATATTTATACCATGTTCGCTCCCAAAATGGAACATATAGATCTACACAGTATAAAGATATCCACTTCGTAAGTGGAGTATATGGATCCCCGCAATGTGAAGACGTCTTGGCAGATTATTTTCACCGAGAATTGTTTGTCAGACAATTATATATAACCCAATGGGCATCCAGTCCTGCATTTTTAGATTATTAAAATCCAGCGGATAGGGAATCGAACCCGCATTCCCAGAATTGCTAGACGCGCACGCTACCAACTACGTTATCGGGGAGATATCTAGATGTTATTGGAATCGAGCCCGCAACCTTTCACTGAAGGATACTATTATCATATGAGTATTATTTGGAGATAAAAAAAACATCGAATCCTTTAATATTATTTCAAAAACAATCCTTCCCTACATTAATCAAATACACGCGACAAAAATAATACTGTCCAGCACGACAAAATTCCAAACACGAATGTGTTTACAAGAATATCAGCTACTGCCCTTAATAGTTAAACACGACAATCGACCACAGTAGGTGATGTCTCAAATGTCTATTCTTATCAGATGACATTTAAATACCGTGTAACTCAATGGTGGGTAGGACTAATGGGTAGATATGTGACACGGTAGGGAAAAAACTGTATTAAGGATGTCTCTTAGAGAGTGATGTCAAAGTGATTTCGTAACAACAGGCTCGCGACTTAATTTGACTTTGAACTTTAAATGCCAAGCATGAGGTTATGAAAAAAATACTGATATTGTTATATGAATAATATACTTTGATTGAATATCAGAACAAACCGTTAATATTAAAATGTTGTTATTGAAGTGTGTAGTTCCAAAGTGAAATTATTCTACTATGCCAAAATTGAAAGAAGAATATTTTAAACAAGTGAGCTTGTATGAAACAACCACATATCATAGTTTTCAATGTTAAGTTTTTTTTTCAATATATGGTTCTTATATAGCATTAACCTTGTGCGAAATCTTCATCTTTAAGTTTTTACATAATGGAATAAGTTCACTTTGGACCCTCTTTTGTAAGGTGTGTAAAAAATTTGGCAGGGATTGTTTTTTAATTAAATTACACGATAATACAATTTTGAATGTAAGTAATGTTTTAGTAAAGTTTGTGACTAATTACACTGTAATAAATAATAATTTAATCGATTTATTTTTCCCATATTAGATGTAGTTCTTTTAAAATAATTTAATTAATAAGTGTTCCTTCCCATCAAGACATATTTAACTAATAATTAATGGTATATACAATTTAAATTCAAAATATACTCCGGATTAGAAAACGTAGCTTAAAAAGTTAATGTTTTTTTATAATATATTATAGGATGAAGGACTGGATAGTCAATAGGTTGATAAATTTGCTGACAATCAATTTTTGTAAAAAAATATGTTAGTTTAAGTACCTGAAGGTAGGGTAGGTGAAGACCTACTTCACGTCTTCATATTCTAGAGATCTAGCAATCCATTTAGTATGTATCTTGTGTAGATCCAAGTGCTTCACTTTCAGATCAAAAATAATAAAAAGAACTTAAAATGAAATTATAATATGGGGTGAAAAACTAATTTTTACACATAAATATTTATAGTAGGCCTAATGATAAGCTCTTTATATTTTTAATAATTTTAATAGTTGCAGACGTTGTATCTTATCGGAATTTTTATTAAATTAATTAATTAAGGAAACCCTTTAATAATTTTTTTTATCGTTTTGTCTTATTAAGTGTATTACAGTTATTTTTAAATGCGGTTTGTATGAATTTATACTCGGCTCATCAGTTAGAATTGTATAAATTATTATGTCTGATCTATTGTATTTTTTATTAAGCTTTATTCTTCAACAGCTGGTTCGCAAGAATTATTGTCAAGCGCTAGAATGACATCACTAATCATAAATAGTCGCGACGAAGGGCGACTGTAACAAATGCGTAATAAAGTGATTTTTTAAATGTAGATTGTAATATTATCGTCGTTCAAACCTATCCACACAAAATGCGTGGTATTTTCTGAGAATTTTATCTTATAACAATTTGATATGAAAACCAATTGCTCTCAACATATTATACATAAATATAAAATTTGTGTTTTTTGTTATAAATTTTTTTTCCTCAGTTAGTATCAAGTCATTTTATAGTGACAATTATTTACCAAATTTCATATAACAAATAAAGAATTAATAAAACATTAAAAATATGGTGAAATCATTACATCAAAGTTTTATTTATTTTAAAGCACCTACCTTGAAGCCAGAATTTAAATCAAATGTACTTAGAATTTATTTTACTTAATAGCTTAAATTATAATAATTGTAATTCTAGATCTAGACCATTTCATCTTCATAGTAATTTTGATTGTGACAATATTTTCAAAACAATATACTAATAGTATTTTTTTTTTTTCATAACCCATGTTTGCTCCCAAAGTAAAGCATATGGATCTACACAGTGTGAAGATATCTACCCTGAGAATGGAGTATATGAGTCTCCGCAATGTAAAGACATCTTGACGTCTCACTTACTTGCTTACTAACTTATTTATAGCTATTTTGCATCTCTGCTTCCGTGGCTTTGTCGCTGTCGCTCGCTCACCGCAACATCTATCGTGCCCGCGGCTTAATGAGAAAAGTATTTAGTAAAACACAGAACACACAGTATTTATAATAATGGATAAATTACTGGTCAGATTATTATAGAATCATAAATTGCTTTTAAAAAGTTTTAGGCGTCATACGGCGAGCGTGATGATCTCTTCACATAAATTACTCGAACGAATATATCTCAATTTTTTCAATTACCTTTTTTGTTCATTCAATTTCTTTTAACTTCAGCACACTTGCACGTGGCAAACTAAGTCTTGGGTAATTTATATTTACTCCCGCAACATTCCCGTCTGATTAAGACCGAGTGTAAGGAGGGAGCGGGTGGATGATGTGCACATTAGGTAGTTCAGATTAATACATAATTTATTTAGGTCATCTCGTCAAGCTTAATATTTGGGTTTTAATACAGGAAACCATGTGATGAAATTTTATATCTGCAAAATCAGGATGCCACTAATAGGACGTACAGTTGGCGTAATTGCGATCCTTGTATGAAAATTATATTAAGAAAGATAAATATTAAAACTGAAGAGATAAGTGTAACATTTTAAATTTTCTCTATATTTGGAGCTGGCAAAGTCAAGACATTATTTTCTATTATGTTACATTTAAGAATCTCTGTGCTAGATGAATATCATAGAATCAAATAAACACATTCTATAGGGACACAAAAAGATGATTCGTCCCGGCAAACAAAGCAACAGGGGGTGTGTTTTTAAAAATTCAAGGGATGAAAAAACTAAATAATGTTCGACGGTCAAGCCGACGCGGCGTGGACTTGCCTGGTTTTGATTTATTGATGGAGCGCCAAAGAATGATTATGGCATTATCTTTGTTTATCGTGTTCTCACGTAATATTAAACATATATTTTTTATTTATTTATAAATGTTGTAATATCAAAAATTATAAATTTTATACATTAAAAGTACGATATACATATGACTATAACAAACATATTAAAAACATATTAAGAAGAGTGTGTCTACCGAGTAAGTTAGACCGACACTATTTTATATAATAGCATCCATCCAAATAACTCCCAAATATGTAGAAGATATCAATATCCGAGGCAACATTGTTGAACATCACCATTGCTCTCAGCATTGGCATGACTACTGGCATTATATTCCTGCATTTAGGAATGAAAAACAGCTGATGTTCTCGATTTTTTAGGCAGTTATCAGGGACGTACATACCAATATTAGCGAGAGAGTTATCAATAAGACTACGCATAAGTCGAAAAAAATGCGTCGCCAAATACATATTCCTCCTTAGTTTTAAGCTACAATAAGAAAGCATACCCAAAATAAAAGCAGTTGGATAAAACCACGGATAGTATCCATACACTTGCAGATACAGAAGTCTTAAAAATGTCTTCTAAACCCTCTCCACCATGAGGTCTTATTTCAACTGATTCGGGGCCCAAACAATCGATCTACTCTCTAACCTGCTTCGAACTAAAGAATTATACAAAGTTTTGCGTGTATATATTTGAAATATGAGATTGAGTGGTATAATTGCCTATTTATACGTTATATACACTTATATTGTAAATATCTTCAATTGACAAATTTAATTATGATTATTGTTTGAGGTTTTTAGAAGTATAGTAAATATTGACTTAAAATTGCCATAAATCATATTATTGCACACATACAGTGCAACCTTGGGTTACGAGTTACTTAGTTTGAATGTATTTTGGAAGTTTTATAGTAAATTATACTTAATAAACGAGCGAACTCTTACGATACGAGCTTATTTGAAAAAAGAACTTACATTACACTACAAAAGAATGCAATGTCCAGTTACCAATCCAAGCTTTTGTATAATTTCGAGAAATCATGAGCTAGAAGCTAAAGGTACTATCTTTGAGGGCCAAATTTTCATTTGCTGTTTTCGCACGTATTGCATCCCAACTTATTTTATCACATACCAATTTCTAATACAATTCTAAACGCTTTTTCTCAAAGTATTGAATTTATTTTCTAAAGCTTTATGTATTTCAAATATTCATAATATAATGAGCATACAATATGTCTTTTAATCCTTTCACTGACAGTTAGAGTCATATATCCTTTCAGGTACCCAATTTAAGCACAACCATTGCGCAACATGTTATCGAAAAGCTCGATCGCGTGATCCTCCTATCATTAAAATTGACATCTTAAAAATAAACGACGATACACTAAATAATAATAACACAACACAGCCTTATAGACAACAAAAAAAACTAAAAGAAACTTACACGTTCCACAAAAGGTGGTTTTTTCAAAAGCTCGGTATGTCACAGCGTGTCTCTGGCGTCCCAAAACTTCAGGGAGTCGAGCCAAAGCTCTCCGCCGAATGTTACGATAGGTAACATTTTTTTGGTTACCAATCTATCTGCAGGTTGCGCTTAGATATGCGACAGGTACCTACATGGATTGGTTACAACAGGGAAATCCCGACGCTGGGGTCTCTCTTTGTCAAATGGATGTGACATATCTGCCTGATTCGTTACGTAGGTGTTATTGGTGACAACACGAAGAACAGAAAGTATATGGTGATAATAAATTAAATTTCATAAAAATGACTAATCGACAATTATAATAAAAAATATTATTGAAAATATTATATAATGAGGGAGTCAAAAGCAAAAACGCCACTATCCATAACAGAATCATCAAAACTATTTTCTTAAATATATTTATTATTTTATTTATAAATCTATTCTTCTGTCTGCTAATAATTCCTCCCTATAAATATTTCCTATAGTTACGCGAAAAAGCGGATATATTTGTGAATTAATTGTAGTTTGTGAGTTTAAGTAAAGTATTGTAGCTTTACAACGAATTCGATATGTACGTTTGGATAGTAGGAATAGGTGACTGTTAAATAAACAGGCGTATACAATGATGTAACAGACGTGATACTCTCTTCAAAGTAACAAAAGTGGTCCAGGAGCAGCTTCCGATAATCTTGGTTGGCGTTCACTTGTTTTTTATATACCGTGCTTGCTCCCAAAGTGGAGCATATGGATCCACACGGTGTGAAGAAATCCACACCGAGAGTGGAGTATATGGATCTCCTCAATGTGAAGACGTCTTGACAGATTATTTTTCACGAGAATTGTTTGTCAAGTAAATACTCACCCCAATAGGCATCCAGTCCTGTATTTTTTTATTTTTAAAATCCGGCAGATGGGGAATCGAGCCCGCATTCCCCGGGTTGCTAGGCGCGCACGCTACCAACTACGCTAACTGGGGAGACAGTGGGACAATAATTAGTTCTCTTAGTAGTTTTCCAGTGTCTTTCTGTATGTATATAAAAAATCAAACAACAATCCTAAAGAATTAACTCGACTCTTGAAAAGTCTCCCCGGTAACGTAGTTGGTAGCGTGCGTGCCTAGCAATCCGGGAAATGCCGGTCCGATTCTCCGTCTGTCGGATTTTTTGATGCGAAGATGGAGGATTAGGTTGAGTAATTGTCTGACAAACAATTCTCGTTTAAAATAATCTGTCAAGATGTCTTAACATTGCGGAGATCCATATACTCCCCTTTCCGAGTGGATATCTTCACGCTGTGTAGATCTATATGCTCCACGTTGGGAGCAAAGATGGTGCAAAAAAAAGTAAAGCATATTAGTGGTTCTTTGGAAACAGTCTATGACAAAATAAAAAAAGTTCTTTGACGGCATTTCGCCCATTGTCGTCCCGCTTTTGTCGAGCGTTTGTCAACCCATGGGACACCAATTCACAGGACATTGTGTGGGTTTGTAAACACGGTCATTGATGGCTTTTGTTACTTATTATTACGCATTTGACTCGGCGAAGGTGCTTTTTGTTTCCTTTGTATTTTGAAAGTCTTAGCGCCGCTAGCCTTTTTCTATTTAAACCTTAGCCAGTGGTGTAGCATGGTTTTTTTTTATCGAAAAGGAAATATAATTTAAATAAGTTCGTTTAATTACTTAGCTTTTTATACTTAAATTGATAATTCATTTAGAAGTTAAGCATTGATTAAGCAAATAATATACAGAAATGTCAACAGAATATCGCGGAAACGTTTTTTATTTATATATCGTCGTATTATTGGCAAAAGACGTTAAAGTGAAAAAGTGAGTTTTGAAATAATCGAGTTTTAATGTTAATCGAGTTCAATCATTATATCTTAAGAAATTTTCGTAAAATGTATTTAACAGTGAGCCTCAAACATTAAAACTTGATTATTACAAAACTCACTTTTTCACTATAACGTCTTTTGCCAGTAATAAGAAGATATATTCTTTTGTGTGAAATAAATGTTGATACTATCTGTTTTATCATATTAAATAACATATACAAACGATACTTCAAAAACTTAAGTGAAGATATTTAATTAAATCCAAAAGTTTCCAACATTTTATATTCGAAGTATGTATAAATAAAAAAATAGTCAAATTGCAATGATTTAATTTCAACAAATGCTTTTATATTTGATTAATAAAGATGTTATTCATTTTTATATAGGTACGCCATTATCTATTTCTATCTGATTAATCCTCTGAGCGTCTGGTTTTACATCTTTCAAAATACTATGGGAATCAAACCAGCAACGTTAGATTTCGAAGCCGGAACGCTAACATGTCACTGGGGGATATTAACTAGATGTTTATGATTATTCGTCTCTCGGGTAGCCGAGAGATTAGCGTGCGCGCCTCGCTTCCGCACGATAACAGAGCGACGGCGGCAAAGCGACTCTAACAGAGATGTAAAATAGTTATAAATAGGTGAGTGAGCAAGTAAGTAATTCGTCAGCTCAATAACACGTTGTCATCACAACAACGTTGGCGTTTTACCGCCGTCGCTCTGTCACCGCGGCATCTATCGTGCCTTAATGGGGATTCGATTACCACGTCTACTGGATTTAAAAATTCTGCAAATGCAGGACTGTATGCCAATTGGGTGTAGCCATTATTTGACACGAAATTCTGAGATACAATAATTTTTCAAGACAAGTTTTCACATTGCGAGTGATCCAAAAACTCAACATTCGCAGGGCACATCTTTATATTGTGTAGATCTATATGCTTGACATTCTCAGTATACATGGTAAAATTAAATATGATAAATTATACAATAAATTAAGTTAAAATATTTAAATACGTAAGTATATTGCGCCACTGGGATCTTATGATAACATGACTCTCATATAACAATATGTCCATTTGTCCAAACCATGCAATTTCATAAAACGTTCGCGTACGCTTGGCGACATTAATGAGCATTATTACGGTAATGCCAGTATATTAATAATTATATTCGCATAAACACGATTTACAGGGTAATCGCTGCTATTACGCCGATCTTGAAGAGACTACAAATTTGTTTATGGTGATGGAACTATGAAACTAAGCTAAAATTATGTAGATTCGCAATGTTTTTGAATATCTTAATATTCAGTTCACAAACTTGTTGATAAACTCAATATTCAAGTATATGTTGAACATGAAGGGTAGTGGCAACTAATTAATTATACTTCTTCCATATCCGCTCCTTGAGTGGAGCATATGGATACCACTTGTCGCCTCCAAGTCTAGTATTCTTGCGTCCTCCCAGGTCATAGATAGTATTTGGCAGCCTTCCGGGACGCCAGCGACCGATTGTTTTAAAGAATAGGCAGATCAGGTTCAGATTCACTTGAGATATCCACAACATGTGGCTGAGCCAGTTCCAGCGCCGCAAATTCACTTCGTTAGTGATAAGTAGCTGTATGGTCCGTTCCAATCATTTAGAACGAAGTAACACCACCGTATGCTCAGAATCCGAGGCAAGCACCTATTCCCAAAAAAATGAATAAAGTTGTCTTGGGCCTTTGTTGAGTGCCACGTTTCACACGCGTACAATAGCACTGACATAATGCATGCATTAAACAGAGTAGTCAGTCATTATTGATTCACATATGTATGCAATATTTTCTTAACACATTACATAATATGATCTTTCATTAATTCAATAATATTTATACTTTGTATCCTTGAGTTGAAATTTCAATATTTTGTGTGCCGATGTCGATTCTTATAATAATGAATCATAAAACATCCAAATATATTTACATAGTCAAAAAAGAAATCAACTAGATTCCAAGAGGACCTGATTCATATTTAATATTTTTGATTATTATACAATGTTTTATTACAAAAAGCATTTTTAAATAGTTCAATATAATAGTTTAAGTTAAATTGTTACGTAGTGAAACACGTACACTTTGAAAATACCCGCTTCATTATTCTGATCAATAGAAGTTTATTTTACAATCTTTTGGAGTTATTAATTTCGTAGTTTATATGTTACATAAATGCTTTTTTTTCGTAGAAAAGTTGTAATTAAAAGTAAGGAATCTGTAACTAATATAAAGCTACAAATGACTGTCACTGAACAAGTAAATTTAATAAATATAATGATGTCGCCTGCCAAGAGGATTACAACTAAATTTTAATTATCTGCCGATAAATTGCGAATGCCGTATGTCTATTAACATTTTTACGTACCCCAATATTTTCGTTTTCGAAAATTTACGGTGATTTTTATATGCTCGTTGACATTTTTATGCAACATTTATTTCTTCGTGTCATACACATAATGATGACATTTATAAATACGACCACCCGTTGTAACGAATTCAGTAATAGTGCGACAAAGGGAATATATTCTTTTTCACAAGATTCAGAGATAGACAGTAATGTTGGTTACTCCTAATACTACAATGATGAATAAATATTTATGTAATACTATATTTTACAATAAAACTATCATGGGTATTTATTTATAGAGAAAATTTAAATAAAAATATAACATGCAGTACGATACATATAATATTTGTATCTATACTTTAAAATAGAAAACACATGTGTGTCTATTTGTCACAAAATCTCCTCCCAAACTGTAAAAAAAACTCACATGAATTTTGGGTTTTAACTGTTTATGGTCTGTTATAATAATACACTTATAATAATTAACTTCATCATCGATTATCAACAAGAAACCAAAGCTATTGTATATATACAAATATTGAAATATATTTCTAATAGAAAGATGAATTAAACTAATTTTAATAAAGAATGAGTTTTAAGCTTTTTAAAGCAAAGTCTAGCTATTAAATAGCTTTATCACCCGATAAAGCTAGTTAATTTTTAAACAGATTTAATTTTTCTTTGTTGAATATTATTATTTAATTAAAGTTGATTGCTATTTCAAACATGACGCCATTAAGAAACCATCTTGATGAATTTATTATAATCTTATTATAATACATTTTAAAAATATTTTCCCGAACCAGATTTATTCAGTATTTTGTAGTCAGATTTAGAATACATAGTTGAAATGAATTGATGAAATCATTTGACAATGTAATGTTATGCTATCAGTAAAAATATACAAGAGATTCTGTTAGATCTTTAAATAATATATAATACACATATTGTTCGTGCTTTTGTTGTTGTTAGTTAGAGGAAAGAGTAAATGCACATATGTGACGATAAATTTACATTTAAATATATTTATTTATGAGTGAATTGTATTTGAGTGGTGTATTTTCAAAGCGAACTTACTCCACTTTAGTATAATTAAAAGTAGAAGATTTTGAACAAGTATTTTTTGTTGTATTTGTATGTATTGTGTTGTATTGTTTCAAGTATTGTCAGTTATAAGTGGCTGCAAAACTGACAAAGTGAAGCTGTGACGCTGGACCTGGCTTGGCTACAAATTGCGGACGCCACAAGAAAGTCTGAACCAGACCTGCTTATTTTTTAAGCCAACCGGTCGTCGG